>VZRF01010873.1:335471-414154 GCA_013396875.1 Vireo altiloquus
AATTAAAAAGAGCAGGATTTCTGTCTTATAATGAAACTGGTCCTTCATCCCCAAAGCAAAGCAGATGTCAAAGGATGCAGGATCTTTTCCACGTTGATTTAACTGCAGGACTGGGCAGTCAGCAGCTGCTGTTGAGGTTTCTTGGGAGATGTTTGGTTGCCAGTCCATGCTCCAGAGCTTATGGGCTTTGGGAGCTGCATGGCTGCCGTGCCTCTGAAAGCTCCAGGAGGAATCTGAGAGCTTCCAGGAGCTCCAGCTGCTCTGGAAATCAGCCTCATGCCTGATCCATGCTGCTCTGGTGAGGGATGTTTGCTGTCAGGTGTCTGGAGTGTCTCTGATTATTCCGTGCTCAGCCTTGCTCGTGTTTGGATTATGGAAATGGAGCCTCATTCTGCTTCTCCTGGTGTACAAATCCTTATGGATATATGGAATATCCTGAGCTGGAAGGGACCCACAGGAATCATTGAGTCCAACTCCTGTACAGAACATCCCAATAATCCCTCCTGTGCCTCAGAGCGTTGTCCAAGGTGTCCATGTGGGGCTGGACAGTTGGGATCAGAGTATGGCATCTTTAACTTGAAAATTACAGGAAATTCCCACTTAACTCTATCTGGAAAAGGTTTGTTATCTGGGATTAGTCGTCCTTCTTAAATGGAACGAGGATATTTTTAAAATGATGTTTATGTTTTGGTCAAACATTTGGGACATGCTTATTATAGTTTGTGTATTTTCATTGTCATAATTATGGAAAAAGCATGGTAGGGGATGGATTGGGACTGTGAGAACAGTCCCAGAAGTGCACAAGTGCAATCTTTAAATCCCATTCTCTTGATTTCGGAGAGGTAGCACAGCATGGGATTAAATGATAATTTTACTGAGGTTGAAAGGAGTTTTGCAGCTTGGGCTTTTGCTGTTCTACCTACCTTAAAAAGCAGATGAATTACTTAAAAAGACTGGTTCTAATAAAATAACCAAGAATTTTTTTTTACAACACCTTAACACTTTCCTCTCAATCAAGGATTCTGTTCTTACATTGCAGAAAGGTTTGTTTTGACAGATTGGGATGAATTTATTTTAATACTTTTACTTGAGGAAATGTTTGATGGGACACAAAGCAAACAGTGGTATGGATGTTGGACATGAGTACAGATGAAAGGAATGTGTGTGGACTGATAAAACGTAACACAATATCTTTGGGTTAAATTTTAGGTTCTGGTTGGTAAATCTTTAGAAGTCAGTGCAGCAAAATTGTTTTGTTTTGCTTAGTCACCTGAGTTTATGGCAAAAAAACCCCTTCTCCACCTGCCCTGTGTTCCTGTAACATATCCCAGGATGGTTCAGGTTGGAAGGGACCTTAAAGCTCATCCAGTGCCACCCCCTGCCATGGGGATTTGGAGTTACCATTCATGATGTGAAAAATATTCCACCTGTATAGAGTTGTGGAGTTCTAACACCTCTATTTGTACATGAGTTAGTATTCAGTGATGGTCAGCACTCTGTGACAGGTTTTTTGCAATTATCTCTAAAATCTGGAGCCACCAGGGCTGCCTTGCACTTCTCACTTCCCTTGGGGGGGAGTAACGTGACACCTTCATAAAATATTAGTGCTCAGTTGCACTCTGTGTGGCTCAAAAATGTGCTGTGTGGGATGGTTGGGTACTGCTGCAGCAGCACAAAATCTGTGCACTTGGGTTTGTTTTTACCTTTCTGGAGGTGAGGCTGAATTTCCTATACACATGTGGATTTTGGAGCTCATTGTTCTTAGGATTTAACTTTTCTCTGTTCCCAGCCCTGCAGTGCCCAGTGTAACTCTGCAGGTCCCTGGAGCTCGTTCAGTGCTGTTCTCTCATGCTCACACTGACATAACAAAGCCTCTCCAGCTCGCTCTCCAAGGACACCCAGACCCTCCTGGGCCCAACAACTGCAAACCTTCATCTTGGGGAGAGGGGGGCAAGCTTGGGCAAATTCCATCCTTGCCTGGCTTCTGCTTGGGCAATTGATGCTGATATCAAAGTGGGAAGAACTCGGGAGCTGGCATTGTCCATTTTGGGATGCACTGAGGCAGGAGCCTCTGGAGCCCAGAGTGTGACCTCTGAAGGCTTTTCCAATCAATCTCTCCTTTATTCCTTTATTCCTGTCTGGTGTCTGTTTCTAGGGAGCCATTTAAGGCATCACAGGGAGGTGGTGGAATTCTGGGGGCCAGCAGACACTGAGTTGTTGAGGGATGAGAGTTCAGAGGGTCAGTGGCACATGGGGTCCCTACCCCACAGCTGTGGTCAGAATTCATATTTCCTACTCCTCTGTGAACTCAGAATTCACAGTTGTAACTCCTTTGGTCAGAATCCATAGCCCTTACTCCTTTTTCACCTCTGCTTGCAGAGAACTGGTGCAATCAGAATTGCTCCGAAGATGGGAAAAGGAAGATCTGATATAAAGGTCACCCCTGAAACTGTAATGGATATTTTTGTATTGATTGGATCAAACCCACTTTTTTTTTTATGTTTTAAATTTCAGACTTTTGGTAGACAGTTTTTGTTTAAAATTAGTAGTTTCTTTTGAATGAGCTGTTGTATTCTTGAATTTGAAATGGCATTGCTAAATTTATGAAAAACAGGTAAATGTTGGCCTAGTTGTTCTATTACCCTTTTCATTGTTTCCTAGTCCTGTTACTCAATTTGTTCTTTATCACACTCATTTCCATCATCTCCAGTCCTCCTAATTAATTCCTTGAAATTCCACTCTCTCCTTTAGCCTTGTGCCCATGCCTTGATAAAATGATTTGATGCAGATTTGTCAGTGATCTTACATAAAACTCTTAAAAATTTAAAAATCTAGTACTACTGTTACAGATTTCCTAAAAACAACTTGGTTAAGGATCTTGGTTAAGGTTTTATCTGTTTGCAGTTATCTAGGCCAGAAAGTTACATTTATGTCCAGCAAAATGTATATATATCTGCCTAGAAAAGACAATTATATAATGTGAAGATAACATTCAGTTACCCTGAGCTTCATGCAAATTTTAGAGCAGTGGCAAAAGTAACTTTCCTAAAATACTATCTTGGACTGGTCTTGAATGTCTCTTTCCTGCCCTGTGAATCAAACTCCTCTCCTTTGGTTTGTGTAATTTTTAAACCCTCCCCACCTCAATCAACTCTTTTTCTTTTCTCTGGAAATTTAGATAAAACAAATTCAGAGTTGTTCGGGACGGAAAGTATCACAAAGGTAAGGGAAACAAATCCCTTTAATTCTTAAATTTAGCCTGCTCCGCTCAGGCTGGGAACATTCACCTTCTGGAAAATGGGAATGACATAAAGAGTGTTTATTTGTGTCAGTGTTGGGGTGCCAGCAGAGCTTGCTTTGAAGTGACTTTTACCTTCTGCCTGTGTGGGAGCAGCCCCTGCTGTGCCCTTCCCGTGCCAGCTCCGAGCACTCATTATTCCCAGGTATGGACAGGGTGGAATTTTTGGCTGGGTGCTCTCTGTGCTCCTGCAGGTCAGGGTGCCACTGGGGCTCTGCAGAACCGTGTCAGGTGTTTCTTGGGCGCTTCTGGTGTGCAAAGCCTTCATAAATCAGAGCTGCTGCTCCCTGGGGTGGGTGGGGAAGGAGCTGAGCAGGGCTGGGGAGCGCTGGGAGCTCCCTCGGGTGTTTGAGGGGATGGCAGAGCCTGGGCTGCTGTGCAGGGAGTGCTCAGGTGGAATTGTGAGTATATTTCTGATGGAAAATCAATGGAAAATACCTGGAAGACACCAGGAAAAGATGAGCTGGAGGTGTTTAATTCTGCCAGAGCAAAGGCAGAGTGGCTCTGCCATGTGGGGTTTATAACAATCTGGAATGACAGCAGCTCAGCACAGTTTCAGTGCTTTCTTTCTCAGGCTCTTGTTTGGACCTGGAATATGAATATAAATGACTTAAAAATACACAACCAATAGATCTTTATCGTATTTCTCACTCCCACTTAAGAAATGAGTCCTCTCACCAGCAGCTATTTCTTCTCTGCGCTTAAGTAAAATATTTTATGGAGGTTGCACACACTGCTTTCCTCTTAAGGTATAGTTTGGTTTTATCTTGAGACATTTGCATGCCACAAATGTGCTTTTCTAACACCTCAGTGCCATATTTTGTTCCTGTAATATTTTAAAATTCCTTAATTACCTAGATTTTAACCATTAATTTTAATAGTTGGGTGAGACGATCTCTAGTATTTTTTGGAGTCCCTTTTTAAACTCCCAGAATTTAAGGATCTGGGGTGGTTGGCGTCTTCACCTGGAGGGTCTGTACATGTAAAATGCTCTTTTAAAATTCTGATCAGTCAAACATGCATTAACTCACAGAATTTGATTTTCTCAGGTAAATCTGACAGTGCTTATTTTTAAATGTCACAGTGTAATTCTTCTAAATTCTGTCCAAAGACCTTTTAAGCTTAAAGGAGAAAATGCTGCTCTTCACAGATACAAAGGTCTGTAATTTAAAGGAATCAGAAGTTAATTTTCACAGAGTGACAGTGATAAACATGATTTGCATCATTAAAATATAATAATTTTTCCTGAGAAAATGTGGCATTAATTAAAAAAAAATCAAACAGCACTAAGTCTTTCTTACGTTTGGATATTTTATCATTATTTTCTTTTTCTAATGACAATTCTGTCTTTTATTGATGGGAGAAAATGTTTACCAGTGAGAAAGTGACTGAGGTTAATAATAATAATAAATAATAATAATAATAATAAGTTTTTGTGTGTATATATCCATCCATATATTCTCTCTCTTCCATAAAAATATTGGTCTGTTTTTTAATGTGGATTGTCCCACTCGTCCCACTTATTTTAGTGTGAACATTTAAAAAAATTTGGGCTAGTAGGAACTCCTTTCCCTTTCCTCTATTCCTTTAATTCCCTTAAAATTGAGAATAGTAGTTCACTGTATTTGTGTTCATTATGGAAAAAAACTTGTTAGAGTTCAATTTGGGCAAGTTTTACAGAACTAGAGGGCCAAGCTTACACCTGGTGTCCAAACCTGGGCAGGGGAAGCTGAGAAATTGGAACAATTGACTTTGCTGCCTCTCCTCTTTTGTGATGTTTTAGTGGAGGGAGCTCAGGGAGGGAGGCTGGGATTCAGTTTCATCCTCCTCTCCAGCCCATTTCATCCACAACCTCTCATTTTCCCAAACATTCCCACACCACATAACTCTCCAGGTGCTCTGGGTTTGGTGTGAAGGCTTCCTTTGCTCCTGGGCTTTGTGTTTCATGCACAGCACTTCAATAAATAAGCAAAAAAGTGAAAGGTGGTGGTTGGAACTCTGCTGGCGCCCTGCCTTTTCAGCAACATCTCTTAAGAGTGGTTTTGAAAAGTCCTTATTTCTGCTTTAAGTGCTTCTACCTTCAGAGGCTCTTGTTTTGAGTCGCTGTGCTCATGTTGTTTATTTGGTGTGGATGGAGCAGTCTCATCCCTGGCACAACAGAGCCCAGCCTGGGTTTTGTGTTCTGGGGTAGGCACGGTGCTTTGAGGAATTAGGAACACAGGAACTGACAGGGCACACTTCTCCTGCTGCCTTCTCTTGCAAACTGGTGAATTCTGCCAGGCACAGTTTGAATTACCCTGGGAAACGGCAGAAATGTCATTTTGTTGTCCAGGATTTGTTAACAGAAGAAAGCATCGCCCTCCTGGCGGTGCCTCCTCCCTGCTCCTGCCTCCCTTGCAGTCAGCCTGCTAGGGGAGAGGGATTCAGGGATTCGAGGGGGTGGAGAGAAGCAGGAAAGGTGTGTCCCTCCTGCCACACTCCGGGGCAGGGCTGGGGGAGCTCCTCACTCATCCCATGGCCAGCGCTGCTCCGGGAGCCAGGGCTCACCTGCAGCACTCATCTGCTTCACTCACCCAGGCCCAGGGGCTGCTGCAGAGCTCCAGGTACAGGAGAATGATGCTTTTCACGGGAATTTTGTATGCTTTGCTATCCAGCAGGATTATTCTGGGCTGTCTGGACAGGTTTGTGTGGCAGGGAGGGCTGTGCATGCACTGAGTGGGAAGCTGGGCTCCTTCTGAGCCGTGGCTTTGTGAGAGAGGGAGAATGTCCATTATTAGTTTGCACAGCCAGAAGGCAAATGATAATTGCTTTGGAAATGTCCCCTGCATTTGACTTTTGGGAAGTCTGGGAATAGAATTGATTCATTAGAATGGAGCCATGCATGTGAAAGAAAAATGGAACTATGAGCATTTTTGCAGGATTTATTACCTAGAGATGATGTTGTACCTGCAATATTCATCAGCTGTTTATTTTCTCCTTAACAATTGTTCCTTTAGCCCATTACAAATGCAGTGTTTTGGGATGAATTTCATAGATAGCAGCAAATGATTGATGTTGCAAGGAAATGTTTGGAAAGAAAATAAGCAGCTTACCAATGAACTTTATATAATAATGTTTATATTTCACATAGATTTCTGTGTTGAAAATGTACATCCTTTCTTTTTAAACCTGATCTTTTAAAACCTGATCTTTAAAAAATGCATTCAGCGCCAGCTTTTGCCTTGTCAGAATTTCCCAAGCACTCCTGTTTCATGCTTTTCTTGCTTTTAGCCTTTATAATAGCTGTGAATGTTATTTAACTTGAGCTTAGGCACCAATAAGAGCAATATTCAGGTGTTTATTTTGGAGGTTAAGAGTTTTTCTAAACTAACTAGAGCTGTTAAATGAGTAAAATTCGATGAAATATTTCAGTAAATCATAGAATGCATCACTATTCCTGCGTGTTATTGGAAGTAGGGATAGAGGAAAAGATGACAATATTAATTTTGATAAAATGCAGCAACATTTTTCAAGTTGTCATGCTTAATGCAGTCTAATTTTGCTTATCCTTGAATTTTGCATGGATTCACAGTGCAGTTTTAGCTGAAATTCAAACGGTGCTGAGTGTCTGGATAGGGTGATATATTTGGATTTGCAAATGCATCTATGAATTTTATCACTTCTCTGGAAGGAATTAGCTGAAAAGGGATTCTTGAAAAGACTTTTTATTTTTAAGCGTTTGAGTTGGATGTGAAATATTGGCAGCCAATCTGCCATTCATCAATTTACCTGAGCTCTTTCCATCCCCTCCAGAGAGACAATTCATACTTTTAAAAATCTTTCTGTGTGGGCAAGTCTGTGAAACTGAATTCTGCCTGAAAATACCCAGAGTTGGTAAAGCATGGTTATGTAACGAGTATTGCATAATAATGCATTTAATGATATTCTAATAGGAGTTTACTTTTATCACTGTTTCTTTAGGAGAAAAGGTTGCAGGGCTGTGACTAATTACCCTCCTTCTTTAAGGTTATCAGCTGTCCTCGTTTTCAAGGACATCCCTGGCTAACAGGGACAACCCTGGAATCTTGGAGGCTTTATTGAAAATGGGGCAATGTTCTAATTTCAGAACAATCCCATGTCAGGCAGACATCTGAGCAGCTCCAGAGCTCACGTGGCTCCGAGGGCACCGCACCCAGCCAGAGAGGGACCAGCACCAGCTCCTCTCCTGGCACACCAAGGTGTGGCAAACAGAGGTGCTGCAGCTCTGTCCCACTGCTGCACAGATACAACCACCTCAGGTTTAGAAGTAAAAATAAAAATAAAAAAAAAAAATTGGGTTTTCCGTTCAGACACGTGTTCATTTTTCACTTCTGCAACTTCCCCGCGGTACAAATCCCACAGCCGTGGGAATGGGCCAACAAAATCGGGTTCATTGCCCCATTCCACTTGAATGGAAGGAGCAGGCAGCAAATGCTGGGAGGAATTTTCACAGAGGCTGAAGCTAAATTTAAAGGCTCTGCACTCTCTGCACTCTCTGTTCTCAGGCAGTTGTCAAAAGAGAAAAGTAGGTTTCGGAAGGGTTCAGATTTGTTTGACGACTTTGTTATCTCTGTGCTTGAACTCAGACTATTTTATATGTGCTTTAAAATAAGGAAGTCCTGGGATTATGTAAGGGGTTAGCCAAGTACAACACAGAGAAGGATGCAGGAAGGGTTGAAGTCTGGTTTTAAATGTGTGCTGGGACATCTGTGATTGCATGTATCTCCAAAGGTTTCTGCTGAAGAGATCACTGATGGCTCAGTTCTGCCCCTCTGAAATAGGAATGCCTGAAAGGACCTTCCTGATTTCACTGAGCTTTCCTATTCTTGAGGAAAACCCGTGCAATGGGGTATTTTATTGGAATTAAAGCTTTCTAATATTTTTAGCACAGAGACCTTTTAATAAACTTGAGGGCTTTAACAGGAAACTTTTAAACTATAAACTCCTTCACTTTTCCCCGAATTTTAGGAAGTGGTGGCTCCATAGTCTTCATGGCACCTGGGACTTGTGCAGGTTGGGTTCCAGGGCAGTTGTCCTGGAGACAGAAAAGGCCCAGTGGGGTATTTAAATACCCATTCCTCCCCTGTGGCCTGTAACCCAATGTGTGAGCTCAGTAGGAAAGTGCATGCATTTTTCATGTATGATGCTGTGTCAGGACACGTGGGAGGCTTTCCTTTCTTGGTTTGGGGCTTTGAATGTATCACAAACACACACACACTGCTTGTCTTTGTGTTTTAGTGACAACTGGTTTTGTAAATAAACAATTGGAGTTACCGTGGCTGTATTTCGTAACAATATCCATACCTGGTGTCAATTTATCAAGGGCTGAATGAGCCTAAAAAAATGTAGTTTTTTATTTACAGCAGCTGACTCTTACCTGGGTAAGTGGCAGCTCTAGTGTCCCATTACTTCCCCTTCTGTCATTTTGCAGTATAGAATTTCATGCATCTGCCAGCTCAGTTTCTCTTTTGCTGGACAGATTTCATGTACTCCCACTTCTTGTAATTAGAACAATGGTGCCAAATTTTCTCAAGGTTAAGAAAACTGCTGGAAGCATAAAATAGAACATGAAGGAGCTGCAATTGCTTAGTTCCTTAAATGAAGATGTGAAGCTCCCAAAGAACGACCACAGTTTTTGTGGGGATCAAGGGAAGCGTCACTTAGTAGATGCTGATCGCTGAGGGCCCAGGTTTGAGCTGAGGTGAAGGAATGATTTTGTTCAAGTGTTGGACTTGGTGCATGCCAGGAAAAGCATCTGTGCAACAATTTGTGAGCTATTTAGCACTGTAAAAACAAACTGAAAAGTGTTTGCATTTTCTTTAGTAATTAAGTAGGGATCACTTCAGTGATAATGCAGCGTGTGGACTGAGTCCTATGGTTCTCCTAATCGGGTTTGCAAGTGTTGCAAAATCCACGTTCATCTAACAGAAAATGTGCTTCAGAGGGCCTTAGAAAGCTGTTCAGTCTTTATTTCTGAAACTTTGGGTGACTTTAATTTGCCCAAATCCAGTTTTAATTGGCTTTGCCTTTAGAAGAGCACTGCTCTGAGCTTCCCTGCCCTCATCCCCTCTGAACACGCAGGCTGGGTTTGGCCAGCAGGGTGTAAATGCTGGTCCTGTTTGGACAACACAGCCAGAGTGCTCTGTTCCTGCTGAGTTTGGCAGTATAACGTCTCAGAAGCAGAAATGAGGATGTTTTTTGGGAGGACCCAAGAAATCTGTGCTGCAGAGCAGTGCTGGCACCTTTTCTTTCATCTGAATTCCAGGGTGAAGGCCTGTACCCATCCCACTCTTTCTTTGTTTTCTCCCTTGGGTTGCAGATATTTGGAAAAGGATTAAGGGCATATCCTGCTCTTTAGCCACCCTTCTGGGTGCTCCTTTCTCCATCCTTCCTGCTTGCCTGTGTCTCCTGACACACTGTGTGACAGCAGTGCCTCCACTGGGCCATGCACAGAGCCTCCCCTTCCCCACAAACCACAGCTCCCAGCCTGCTGGAGCTGAGCAGGAGATGATGCTGGGAAACGTTTAAGAGCTAAGTTAAAATCCTCTCCCATGCCAAGAGATGCCACCACTTGTTACCTGTGCTGCCACCTCCCTCCCTGTTGCTTTTCCTGGCTGTGTGCTGATTTTATTTCAGTTAAACATCACAGCCACTGAGTTCATGCACAAGTTCACTCTTTGCTGACATTGTGGCTCCCTTGAAATGCTGATCATTCTGGTCCTTTGTTTTTCCTCCATTGTACATGATCCCTGCCCACCTCTCAGTGCACCTTTCCCCCAGCAGAGCCCTTCTGGATAATTTTCAGCCTTCAGGAGTTTGGTTGAATTGTTAATCTCCGAATTCTGCTCTGATTTGCTTTTGTTTCTCTGTATACACCTTTACCAAAGCCTCATTTTTCAAATTGTGTTTATGAAACAAGGGTAGAGGTGATTAATAATCTGCCCTGCCTTGCTCTGGTCCTAAATGGTAATGTTCACTTCTAGGTATTGCATTATCTTGTATAACGTAAAACTTCCAACAGAGCACAATTCATTATTGCTCTGAGTGTTTTTGGGAATTATGCATCCTGCTAAAGCAAGCAAGCAATATTTTTTCCCCATTATAATCAGAATTGTTTTTAGCAAGGCTACCTTGATAACATTGTGAATGCAGATGTGTAAATGTGTTAAACTCCTTTGCTGATTTTTCAAGTCCCTTAATTCCAATAGTTTGTGGACTGAAGGAAAACAAGTTTTAAAACAATCTCTTTTATGTGGCTAATCCCGTATATAAGAAATGTAGTTAATCTGTATTTGCAACATTTGACCTTGAGGTTCAAATGTATTCAGAAAATTCACTCTAGGATTAGTGTTTTGATTAAATGGATGGCCTTCATTGCATGGAAACTTTTTTCCTCCCTCTAGTGCCAATTATGAAGACTTATTCTTGATTCTGAATATAAAATTCTGTTCCCAGGGACTTTGGCAAAGTTCTTCCCAACTCTTCCTTTACTCTCAGCATCCCTGGATAAATGGTGACGTTGTGAGCTCAGGGAAAGCACTTTGGAACAGCAGGTGCAGCTTTACTGCTCCATCAGAGATGTCTGAGCCAAGATGTGAGCATTAAACTGTTCAATTATTGTCATCTTCACTCTTTTTAACTTCCTTGCTCTGTTTCAAACTTGTGATACTGCATCTGGAGAATTGTGACCAGTCTGCCCAGTACAGGAGAGATACTGGTGACTGGAAGGAGTCCAGGGAGAGGAGCACACAGGGAGAGGCTGGGACTGCTGGGGGTCCCTCGGTCAGGAGAAGGGATGGATGTGGTTTTATTCCTTTCTTCACTTACCCAGCGCAGATTATAAAAGAAGGAAAATCCAGACTCACCTCCGAGGTGCACAGCAAAAGGATTTGAGGTAAAAGCTGTAATTCCAGTAAGGGGAATTCTGGTCAAATATAAATAGCTCTCTCACCGGGAGGATGTTCCAACATGGGAACAGTGGCCCAGACAGGGGTGGGAATCTCCATCCTTGGGGACATTCAGGGCATGACCCTGAGCAAGCTGTTCCACATTTGAAGTTGGCACTGAGTGGGACTTGATGACCTTCAAAGATCCTTTCCAACTTAAATCATCCTATGGTTTTCTTAGGAACATTGGAAAAAAACCAACCCCAAACCCAAATGGGAGCTGTTGGATTTGAAGTCGGTTTTCAAAGTAGAAACACAGGGAAGTCTGAGCCTACGTTTTTGTGAGTCATGGACAACTTTCAGTCTTATGGCACCTCTGTGGGTGTTGTGCTGTGGAGCCAGGGGCTCCTCTGGCAGTCCTGGAGCACTGATTTGCAAAGGCAGCTCATGCTTGGTCAATATTATGGGTTGTTATTGGCCATTCTTTTTGTGACTTTCATATTTTTTCCATGATAGAGTTGTGATTTTCTGTTGCTTTAATTGATTCCAGCAAGTAGAATTCACACAGGTAAGAGCAAAGGGGCAGAAGGAGGAGGAGTGAAAGCAGCACAGTCCTGTCCTGAGTAGGGAATTCACGAAATGTTGCTGAAATTCTTCCATTTCAGACATTTTTGTGGAGTGGCTTTCAACAGTGATAAATGACCTGCCCCAAATTTCTAGATGACTTTTCCATTTACTGTGTGAAATTATATAAAAGTCAGGGTAATAAGGAAAAAATGTTGACTTAATCTTGACTGCTCGAGTCCATGTAGGTTTGACACTTGTTGCTGTGGTGTTATTACAATTAATATTCCTAATTAATGTCTTTTGTTAAAGCACCCTTCCTGTGAGTGTCACCTTCCTTTGGTGCTGCAGTGGGATTAATGGGGGATGCTCCATAAAATAGTAAATAATACATCTGATAACCATCTTGATAAAGGCCCTTCTGAGGGAGAAATGTGTGTTAAGAGGAAAATGACTTATGATAAATCTTGTGCTCAATTAACATAAGGTGGCACTTCTAAAATGCAGGGTGGGCTCTTTAAGGTTATGAGGGTAAAAGTTGGTAGGAAAATACTCTACAGCCTCTCTGGTTGAAAGGAAAATTGCTGGGGAAGTGTCACCATCATTCTGTGGCCTTAGAGATGTCACTTCATCCCTGAGAGACCTTGGGGGGCAGGATGGGCAGGGAGGGCAGAGCAGGGATGGCAGAGGAAGATCAGGGGGAGCAGAGGAAGATCAGGCAGCCCAGGATGGGGTGGCCACAGTGCACCTTGGTTCCAGAGCAAGGCACCAGTCAGGAGGATTCTGTCTCCATCTTGGAGAAAGAAAGAAAATAAATCATTGTGTACAGAGGCAGAGTGAGATGCTCCTGCAGACAGGGGATTTCCAGCACTTTTAGGATATAATTGCTGAAGGGAATTCCAGCTGGATAAAGGCTGAAATATTTGAACTGCATTTACAGCAGTATCTGTCTTCCCTTCCCACTAAGTACCTGTGATGCACTGTGTTGGGGTTGCTCTTTCCCTGATAAAATGTTTTTAACAAGGCACAGAATCATTTAGGTTGGAAAAGTCCCCTGAGATCATCGAGTCCAAGCTATCACTGATCACCACCGTGCCAACCACACCATGGCACCAAGTGCCACGTCCAGGCTTTCCTTAAACACCTCCAGGGATGGTGCCTCCACCACCTCCATGGGCAGCCCCTTCCCATGCCTAATCACCCTTTCTGTGAAGAAATTCCTCCTGAATTCCTTCAGTCCTTTCCCTGCCATCAAAGTGTTTGCAGAGGTACCTTTTGCAATGGTTCTTCCTTCTGTAAAAGTTGAAAAGCCTGAACTGCTGCTCTTCCTGCTGGACAAGTGCTTTGAATTTGAATTTTGATCCTTATTTGAACGGTTATTTTTGTTCCTTTTCAATATTTTATCCTGACAGTGGATTTGCTGGTACCTAAGTTGGACAATGGTCCTTATGCCTAATGCCTCAGATAATTTGTGACAGAACCTTGTTTACAAGGGAGGTTTTCTTGATGTGCAGTTGCTGGTTGATGAGATGTTAAACAAATGATCCTGTGTCTAAAGTGTCTTGGAAAGTTCATTCTGGGAGGGAATTTTTAACAACTGGAGTCAGGTCCCTGTAGGAGGGAGGCATAGCTCCAAGGCTGTAATCCAAAAAGGGAAATTTATGCAGTTGAAATAAGAATCTGGGGATAAGACACAGAAGGTTTCACACAGAAGGTGAAGATCAGTAATGCCGAGTGAATTATTTAGGAAGGCACGAGAAATAAAAAGATTATAGAGATAAGAGGCAGAAGCAGAGTTTGCAGTGTGTGTCCATCAGCAAGGCATTTGGTGCATTAGAGGTGGATCAATAGCTGGGAGCAGAGTGCTGAGGGCCTGGACGTGTGCAGGTCTCGTGTCTGACTGGATTTAGTCTGAGCCTTTGGCCCGACAGTGCTCCTGCCGGGACTGGCAGCATTCCAGAGCCCTCGGATTGTTCCCGACCTGTGTGTGCCCAGTGGGAACCTGCAGCAGGGCTTCTGCTCTGGCTGCTTCTCCAAGAGCAATCTCCTGCCTGGGCGGCAGAGCTGCTCTGCAAACAGAGCTGACACACAACCACGGCTGGAGGAGCTGCTGCTCAAACCCAAAACGTGAATGTAGGGCACAGCAAAGTCATCTGGCTCTGAAGCCTGGTGTAAAAATACATCATCTTATCCTCTGCTGGAGAAGCAGAGGTCCTTCTCTCTTAAAGGAGAATTTATCAAAATGAACTATATCGGGTTAAATCCATTTTCTTTGAAGTTGATGGTAAAGCTTCAACTGATGTAAATGGGAGTAGAATTAGGCCAGCACTGATCACTTAGGGGAAATCAAAATCTAGGCTAGAGAAAAGGCAAAGATCAGCTCTGCACAGATACAGAAATAGTTCCTGTGTGCTGCGCCACTGGTGGCTCCTGTGTGCTTCAGTTTGAGTTGGAGGGCTCATTTCTAGGGCAAATGTCACTGAAATCTCTGCACCCAGGGTGACACCAAGTCAGTGGTTCCCTCTGTGGGATGCTGGGGTGGTGCAGCTCCAGCTGTGGCCCAGCACTTCTCCCTGGGGATATTCTGCTCCCAGACACGGCCAGAGCTGTGGTGTCAGGCCTTGGGGAACCCTCTGCCACCACAAGAACTTCACTCTCTCTTTTACTTTCCTGACAGCTTGTGAGTCAGGACAAGCCCTCCCACGTTTGGGGTTTGTAGTGCTCAGGTACTAAATAGTTTAAGTGCAAATGGTCCTAAGTGCTGCAGCAAATGGATTTACCACCACCATCACTCACCTTCTTCCTGTGCCATCTGTGCCAGCAGTGTTGGTCCCTGCAGGAGGATGCCACCTGCAAGCTGCCTGTCTGTTTTTCCCTGTGCTGGAAATAGCAATGCCAGCACAAAAAAAAAGAAAGTGTGGTTTTTAGTCAGTCTGGTGGTGCTGAGGACTTGAGCTCCTTTTCAGCCACTGATTTGCTCCTTTTTCGTGTTTGGACAGGGTCTTCCTGCTCTGCTCTGGAAGAGCAGAGGGGCACCCATCCCTGGAGTCAGTGAAAACAGGCTGAGGCTCTCTGGAGCTGTGTGCTGGGATGTCACCCTGGTGCATGAAATGTCTTACACAATAGCAACAGAGCTGTGCTCAGAATGTGACTCTGGGGAGAAAACTCTGTCACAAGGAATGACAAATCCACCAGCGTTGCTTATGCAATTAAAATGGCAACTTATCTCCGCGTGATTCATGTTCCTTCCTCTCGAGCTGGTGAGCTGTTCCCAAAAGGAAACGCTCCCCTCTCTGGCTCCCCTGGCTCCTGTGTATCCCTGATTTGGTGTGTCTTTACACTGATACAACCCTGGGGAGGCTTTAATCATAAGAGAATAAGCGCTCTGCGATTCCAGCACGGCTCCCTGGCTGCTCCGAGCTGCAGCCTCAATTATATTAATCTGACTGTTGCCTATTTAAGCACCGTCCTACATCTTGACTGACAGTGGGGTAAACAGATTCAGCAAATAAACTGTGCTTGCTGCGTGCTCGCCAGTGGCAGATCAGGTCAAGCAGAGCAGCAGCTCAGCAGAGGCAATCACACACACACACACACAGAGCTTTCCCTGTGTCACTGCCTCCTGACTGGGACGGAAAGGCAGAGCCTGAGCACACTCAGTGCCATAGCAAGACTGCTTCAAACGAGGTGAACGTGCTCTTGGCAGCCTCAGGGTGACACTGGAGGAGCTGCAGCTTCCAGAAGGGGTTAAAGGAGTTTAGATGACACAAAACAGTGTGTTTTCCCCGTTTGTGTGTTTTCCTGGAGGTCGCTGGAGCTGCTGTTGCAGGGGTGGGAAGGAAGGGTCTGTTCCACTCTCTCCACAAATAATTTCTGACAATGGGAGTTTAAGTCCTTTTTAAAATGGCTGTGCTAGAACTTGGGAAGTTTGGTTCTTGCAAGAAGTGACAAAAAGTAAGGCAAACATAAGGTTATTAAGGAACACAACTGAGGAAGTGTTTTCTGTTCGTTTTCAAAGAAGGCAAAACAATAATCACAGGAACATATGTGAAAAAAGTTGCCTTGATTTAAAATGCTAAAAAACCTGCACTGATTTACATGGAGAGCACCAGATTGAGACAGGCTTTAGCAAGAGGTGGGATCTTGTTTGTTAATTCCCAACCTGGTGGAGTTGCTCACTGCCATCAGGAGTGGGCTGGATCTGCATTTTGTGATAGCATGTGGGTTAGGTGCATGCAAATCAGAGACGTGGGCTCTGCTTTGATCAGTTTGGCTTAATTTTCTGAGATAAGCTTGTATTTTTATTTTTTGGGGGTTGTAGTTAAACATGCAAAGAATTGAAAGTTCCCTTTTATTATTCTGGAGATTGTTGTGGGCGTGCTCTCTCCGTAAGTTTTCTGATTTCAAAAAACAGATTCAGAGATTGCTTAAAGTTATTAGAATGTAGTAATTTTAAATCTCTAATGTCTGAATTATTTCAGATGGGTCCACGAAACATAATGAAAAAAACCAAAGCTGTTGCAGGAGGTGTGAGTTTGCTTCTCTAGGAAATCTGCAGGAGCTGATGGGTGTGAAAACCTTGGAAACAACTGGATTTGTTTTTTGTTCACTTGCAGGTTTCAGGTGTTGCGTCAATGCAGGTGGTTGATTCAAAGAGATTAATCGTGGCAATCCCAGTGTTTAAAATTTCTTTTAAAACTTGGTACACCTTGTACACACCCAGCCACAGATATGACCAATAATATTCCAGGTTAATAATATTATGGTTAATAATTTTGGCTATTTTAGACACAGCCAGCACTAGCCTGGATCTTTGGAGAATTTGGTAATTCCTCGTTACCACTTCTTCCTGTAGAGGGAGTGATTTAATTTTATTGGTCCATTGGATGCCTCCACATCAATAATGCCAGAATACATTTCTTTGGGAATCCTTTACTATTGAAATATTTTTGGTGTCAGAGGAAAGGATGTGACTTTCCAGCAGATCTGTGAGGACCACAGGTGTTGGTCACACATGAATGAAGAATTCACATTCTTATCAAAACCATTTGGGTTTAGCAATGGGAATCAAAGTAGTAACCAACTGATATTTTTGTAGATATTTATGTGTTGTCCCTGAAAGGGTTTTGAGCCCGACAAATCAATAAAGCAATGTCCCCTGGTACCAGATGGAGCTTCATAAATGGGAGAAATCAGCTTATCTTGGTGTTTTGGAGGGTTTTTCTCCCAAAGGTCTCAAGATACTTCTTCCAGAAATTCCCATTTAGGTATTTATTGATACTCTGATAGGAAATGAGCACAGAATATGATTTCATTTTCAAATAATCACTTTATAGTCAAAAGCCAGAACATTCTGTGTTAGATCAGCTTTTGAGAGGTAAAAGCAACAGATAGCAATTTCTTTTTCAGAAACCTTATTTAGATTTAAAAATGGTGAAAAAACCATACTAAAAATATGCTAAGTTTCTTAAGATCTCAGTTTCCCTGGAGAAACTCTTCTTACAAGCACACTTGTTGCTTTTACTCTTTAATTTTCAGATCTGCTTGGAATCTGCAGTCTCAGGTGTCGTTCCTGGTGAATGCATAATTAACAGCACCTAAACTGATTTAAAGAGAATGTTTCAATCTCAAATTGTTAAGGGTGCTGTTGGCTGAGCTGTTTGGGTGGAAGTCATCACACACTCACTGTTCCCCCCAACCCCCCCAAACCCAGGCCTGGTCTCTTGAAAAGTAGTTGTGAAGTTTGCTGAAGGTTTTAGAATTTGGAGTGTTTCCAGTGCCTGTAGTCCACTGACATGGAAAAAGTCTGTGAGGACATGGGAAATTTGAGTTCATTCCCCTGTTGGGTTTGTGTAATCTGAGAATTGAGCAGAACTCTTAGCTGTTCAGAGAATATTCTAATAATGAGTCTGGAGAATTATTTTCAGTTTCTTTTGGTGGCCATTAATTTTGTGGTGGTTTGAGTAGTTTCTTACTTTACCTTCCCAAACAAACTCTTTATTTATCTTGCAGAATATGTACAGGGTCAGCAAATGATCTATTGAAGCTTAATAGCAATATTGTTATCCCATACTCAGTACACTTAACAACTGAAATATGAGCATGAAGAAATGCAGATGGGACAATCACCATTCAGATAGGACCAATTAATTACCAGTTTTTTACGACAAATCTCTGTAAAGAAAAAACAAAAAAAGTCACCAAAACCCTTGAAGTAAAAAAAAAAAAGAGAAGAAAATTCCAGATTTTAATACAACACCCAGAGAGCTGGCACCTGCTCTGTGGTTTGTAGGTAAATGGTGGTCATGCTCCAAAATGGAAGATTTCCCTGAGAACGCTCATTGGCAGCCTCTCACAAAAATACCTTTTCAACTCAATTGTCTCTGCTTCTCCCCATCACCGTGCTGAGGAGATGAGGAGGGAGCTGTTCCCAAAACAGACGAGCCATTTGCTGGAAATAGATTTTAGATCAACACATTTGATTACAAGGAGAAATCAAGCTGAGCTCGTGCACTTTGTGCAACACAGGTCCATGTTCTCTGCAAGAGCCATGGTTAAAATCAGCAAACAATCATGCTCTGTAGCAGCTGAGACATCCAGATGGTCTCAGTTTATCCCTCATTAAAACACACTTCAGTGTTCCAATCTTTAGATAAAGATAGGCTTGAATAGCTGTGGCAAGGCCCATATCCTAAAAGAAAGGTCATAAGCACCGAGGCAGTTGCAGAAAATACATCAAAAAGCAGCTCAGTGCCTTGGTCCTGTCCCAAGGTCATGGAATCATTGAATCCAGAATGGTTTGGGTGGAAAGGGATATTAAAGACCATCCCATTTCTTACCTCCTGCCATGGGCAGGGACACCTTACATTGTCCCAGGTGGCTCCAAGCCCTGTCCAACCTGGCCTTGGGCACTGCCAGGGATCCAGGGGCAGCCACAGCTGCTCTGGGCACCCTGTGCCAGGGCCTGCCCACCCTCACAGAGGAGAATTTCTTCCTAAAATTTGATCCAAATCTACCCTCCTTTAACTTAAGGCCATTTCCCCTTGTCCTGTGACTCCAGGCCCAGGTCCAGTGTCCTTCTACAGCTCTCTTGGAGCCTCTTTAGGCACTGGAAGGAGCTCTGAGGTATCCCCAGAGTCTTCTCTGGGCTTTTCTGCAGCTCCTGGGCTCTGTCATTTCACTGGGAGCCTTGCAGTCGATTTTCCTCCTGTCCTTCCTTGCAAGAGCAAGCAGCAGTGCAGCAGGATGCTGAAAGGGAGCTTGCAGCACTTGTTCCTTGCATTAATCGTGTTCCTGCAGACCCAGAGAGGGCCTGCAACAACTCTGCCCCTTCCCTTCTGCCCTTGCCGGGAGGAGGTGGCCGAAGAAGAGCAGCTGGGAGCATCTGATCCGTGGGTCAGATGGCTACAGAGTGCCATGAGACTCCTCTCCAGCTTCCCATCTTTCTTCGTTTGCCAGGCAATTAATGAGGACCCCAATTGTGCTGAAATCTGAGTACCTGCTGAAGGGCTTCGCTGGACAGGAGTCTGTGCATCCTGCAGCTAATTATGTCATTCATTAATCTGTTATCTCTTGATGATGGGCACGAGAGTCACTGAGGAGGATTCAGAAGCCACCTGGCAATTAAAGTGTTTATTCCTTGTATATTGATAATTCTTTATTTCCGTGCTGCAGCCATGTGAAATCCTTTCAGGCAGTTATATTAAGGGATTCTTAGAGAAAATTCCTGTTTCTTCCTTGTTCTCCTGGGTTTTTTTCCCATATATGCAGATAACCAATGTATCTTAAGAGATGCAGAGTAGGAAGATTAATCTCTCTTCCCCCTTGCAGCTCCTAAAGAAAGTTACAGCTTTATAGCTTCAAAAGAGAACATTTTATTTTTAAGTTGCTATTAATAGCACAGAAAATTAAAAGCTCATCATGGTTAGGATGAGATCCCGATTGAACTTGACAGGGAAGAAGATATTTAATAAAAGTACCAGGCATGATGATGGCTTTAAAATAAATCTGTGTGTTAATAGCTAAATTATGAGGCGATAATCTGCTGGTCTGCTTAAAAATGTGTTTGTAGGAGGATTTTTGGGATGACCCCACAGCTAATGCATGGTTGTTGGTATGTCCTGTCCTACTGCTTATATTTTTTGGCTAATTGTATGATTTTAAGGTTGGGCAGCAACATTCTACATAGCTGTGATCGCTTTTTATCCATCAATTGATGTCTGCTGCTGTTTTATCAGCTTATTTTTCTGAGCCACCAGCTAGGATAATGTGCTTGAGGGAAAATTATACCCTACATCAGTGGTTTTGTTACAGCATGTTGTACATTATTGGTAATTTGAATGCACCCAGATAAAAATAGAAAGGTTAAGTAGTTTTCAAAATGTTGCTTCTGTGAAGCAGAAAGAGAGTAATGTCTGTACTCGTGTACGTTTTTGAGGGAAGAATGGGTTTTTTATTTTATTTTCCCCTTGCTAAAATTGATGCTTTCCCTCGAGCTGAACACAGAGAACACTTGGCTTTGGAAATTTCTCTTCCCAAGCTCTTTTTATTTTTATTTTTTTCTTTATTCTTCCTGGTGGATGTTTAGGTTTAATGAGCCGTTTTTTAGCATTAATGTGCCAGTTCTGTCTCCATGTGCCTGTCCCCAGAGTGCCTTCCCGTGGGCCAGGTGGTGTGTGCTGGTGCCAGGGAGCAGGAGCTGCCATCCCACCGTGCCCAGTGCCCTCTGCAAGTGTCCCTAACTCCAACAAACCCTCCTTCCTTCTGCTGGGGGTTCTCAAATGTCCCTCATCCCCCTCTGATGGAGCTGGCAGGCACAGGCAAGGCCATTTTGGTGAGGTATTTATGCAGGGCTTGTCTGTGATTTCTGCCAAATTGTAGTTCATCATTTCTGTCCCGAGATGATTTCGTGATTCTCCGTGTATGACAATAACCTGGGCAAAAAAGTGGGAATTTTGCTGATAGCCATCTCCTTGGAATCCTTTGTGCATGTCCTATTTAAAACCTCTGCAGAACATCACCGTGTGTCTTTCAGCTAATGCCCACTGAGATTTAAAACCTCCTTTTTGGCTGCTCTCTTTCTTAGGAGTGACCTTGGCTGACAGCTCCCATTGTACACCTGGGTCCTGCAGGGATGGATTTTTCCCTCTCCTCCCTCCAAACGGATTTTTGTGGTGCAGATTCACCTCTCCAGCAGCTCTGCTCCTCTTGCCTTGCAGGGCACATATTCTAAATCACTGTGGAGAAAACACATTTATATTTGATTTTCTTAGCCATTAAAAAATGTGACAGGGGCTGTTAGGTTCCATCCCACCCGAGTGCTTCCCTTTCTCCTCCCCTGATTAAAAATCACCTTTGCTTTTCATGGTGAGAGAAATCTCCTAGCTGGGGAGGGCTGGAGGCTCTTGGCTTTCATTTCAGCTGGGCACAGGCAAGGTGGAGGTTCTGCCTCTTCCTCTCTCTGCAAAACTGCAGAGAAATTCTTCCCAAATCATCACTTCAGGTGAGATTTATTGTTCTAACTTTAGCTTGCCTGTGAGCTCGTGGCAGAGGACGTTCGCACGTGAAGATGGAGTTCAAAGCTGTCCAGGTTTGGATCTCTCTTTAGCAGCAAAGATGGGTTTGTTCACCTTTTAATGGGAAATTTTATAAAGCTTTATAAAATTATTTAAGTGGATTTTTTGGAGCAAAAAATAAGAGAATATGCTTGAAGCAAATTAATGCTTTTGAAGGGAAAAAGCTTTTTTACTTCTACCACATAACTTATTTTCCATAAGATGGAGCAAAGCTAAAATATTATTTTCCTTTAAGTATGGTGATTGCATAATTATGGTCTGGGAGTTCAGTGATAAAGGAGATGTAAAGAGATATCAAGTTTTAGAGGAGCTGAACTGCTCTGTTTGCTGCTGGTGGTAAACTACTGGCAGTTTATTTTTAGCAGTTTATAACCTATTAAAGCTTGATTTTAACTTTGTTATACTTTCACCTGCTGCTCTTTAATTCTGATAAATAGGTGAGTAGGGCTAGGAATGCTCTGTAATGTGCAGGCACACAACAGGACAGGCTTGGGGTTGCACCCTTAGTTAACTAGAATGATCTCCTGCCATAAAATGTGCAGGTGGCAACAAAAATCTCTCTGAGGTGGTCCCTGTTATTTATAATTTGGTTTCTCTCATTTTGGAGAACTGCTTCCCATCCCAAGAATAAAATAGCCCAGCTTTATGTAAGATTTTTTTTTTTAAAATAATTTTTTAAGAAAAAGATGCAAAAGTTCTTTCCACCGTTAACAAAAAGAAAATGTAGATACATGTTCAGAAAAGCAGATTATAGCCTGCAGTTTGCTTTTTCAGCCTTTATGGGAATGATGCAAATGAAAAATGTGCCTCTCCAATTCCACTTGTATATATTCCTATTCAGTCATTAAATATCAATATTGGGGCTTTTCTAACAACCAGATTATTTGCTTTCATATTTTGTGTTCTTCCTATTTTTCTGCTTGCACTTACTTTGCATGGAAGCTGCATTTTCTGGATCTCATTAACAACAAGTGGTGCTGCACTAAAAGCTTCGGTATTGGATTCATGTCTTTATATCTTTACTTAATATTATAATAAAATCAGTGAAAGTGAGGTGGCAGAAGAAAGGTCTGCAAATTTAGACTGGAATGGAAGCTGGTTTAGTTTGTTTAGGTTTTTTTTTTTCTTTTCATTTTTTTTTTCTTATTTTTTCTTTTTTTTTTTTCCTTTTTATTCCCCCTGGATCAGCTGTTTCTCATGATCTGTTTGGTGCCCAGCATTTCACCTGCTGAGCAATCACACACACCTGAAGAACAGGAGGAACTCCTGGAAAAAACAGTTTTTTCTGCAATCAGTGGTGCAGCCAATCTTAGATAAAACATGTTTATAACCCTGAAATGATGGCGTTTTTTGGCTAAACACAGCAATCTGATTCCACCTCTGCGTGGCTGTGCTCTCCTGTCTTTTGGCTAAAGGTCTGCTAAATCTGCTTTGATTTTCTTGACTTTTATAGACAACAATGGTCAGCCAATCCTTTTCCCTGCTAGGGTGGTCTGTGTGATAGATGCTGACAGAAGGACAGAGAAAACAGCACAACAAGGCCAAGGGTTTTGTTTTGATTTTTTTTTTTCTGGTTTTTCTTCTTCCTTAATGGTCTCCCTTGGGTTGTTATGTAGAAATTTGGACTCGTGTCTCAGGGATATGAGTGTCAGCACTGATCATGCTGCTGTAGCATGGATGTTAAAATAGGAAAGGTGCTTTAACCTCTGGAGTTCAGATCATGACACAACAAAATGGATCTCTCTGCAGCTGACCAGTTATGGATTTCCTCAGGTTTTTGTTCTCTCTGTTATCCCATAGATCCATATTTATGGAAAACGTGATACCTGTCCACTTTTTAGTAAAATAATCCATCAAAATTATATTTCACATTAATGAGTGGACTTCCACCGCGTTTCCTCGTCCTCGTGTTCTTAATAAGGAAGGAAAAGGCTTCAATTTATTTCCAGCTGACTGAAAAAGTAATCAAACTTGGCCTCCTTTAAGTCTTTGAGATTGCTGTTATGACAAAGTCCTATCCAGGACTGGAATATTTCAACTCCCATTTCAAACCAGTCCTGGGCGCTTGCAGCCCCCACAGGTAGAGCTGAGGAGCACAGAGAGCTGTGGCAGAGGAATCATGAAATGAAATTGCAGTTTATTGATTAAAAGCCTGATAGGTGGTTCAGACATAGGTAAGATTTTCTTCATTAATCTCAATTTTTAGGATCGAAAGACTCTGTAAAATATTGCTAAAAAATCTGACAAAAGACTGTGGAAAGAGTTCAAGATGGATGTGACCAAACAGGAGAAATGGCAACTTCTGCCAAAGAATTAAACATTTGGCTTAGTCTCAAGGTAGGAAGATTAGAGAGGCCATGGAGTATTTTTATAATGAAATTATTAGTAATGGACTAAAAAAAGCAATAATTAGGAACCAAACTCAGTGTCCATTCTCAACAGAGACTGAACAAAGGGTCACAAATTTTAGGTGGGGTGGAGCAGGACTGTCAGCTTTAATCAGCCTCTGCCAAGCCTCAGATCCTACTTGTTGGAAGGAGCTGGAAAATCTATTTCTTTCGAGATGTTCTGGAGAATTTTCTGATAAAATGAGGTATTTTAGGCACACAGGCTTCTGGAACTCCCTGAAATTGGGTGCACCAATAGCTGCTCACAGGTAAAGGTCACACGGTAACTCAAATTCTAGATTTAAGAAATCTGGTGGTCTGTAAAACACACAAATGAAGGACAGATGAAGAATGCCTCCTCTTTTTAGTGTTTATGTGTCAATAATTAGCTTTTTGTGAAGCAAGGTAAAGAAGATATCTGAATTATAGCCTGGTGGGTTTGGGCTCTGTTATTTTATTGGATTATTCATCCCTGTCTCCTGGGTAGATACTGTAATGACTGGACAGAACTGTAATTTTGGGGGGAAAAAGAAAAGGCACCTCAGCCCAAGGGAAGAAATTTTGAATATTTTGCCCTGGAGATGATGGTAAGGAGCTGCTCTCTGATATCCCTCTGTGGTGTAATATCCCTGTAGTGCATTTTTTTTGGGTGTTTTCTGCAATAAAAAAGCCACCCCCCACCCTGTGAGTGATGCAGGAATCTGTGCTGGATCCTGGGTCTGTGCTGGGATATGTTCCTTGGCTGATCACCTACTGCTTTTAGAGCATTTAATTTAGATTATTTTCTTTTCACATCTGCTTTATTTAATGATATGAGTGTCTGAAGTATGAATAGTCGTAGGTTTTTTTCCCAACTGTGTTTTTGATTAAATTGATAACACAGTTTGGCACTTGACATTCCTTGCAACAACTGTGCCGTATAAAATCAATTCTACACGAAAACCTGGATTTTCTAAAGATTCTAGAGGTGTACAATGGGCCTTCAGTGCCAAAAATACAACCCCAAAGGTTGGGAATGTGTGGGGTGTAGGAAGGCAGTGAAATAAAAAATCTTCCAAACCTGTTTTGCAGTTTGGGGAACTGGAGCCTCATGGAGAGCATAAAGGGATAATGAAAATTAACCTTTCATTTGAGCACTGAAAGCAAAACAAAATAAATTCATGGTAGCACCAGCAGGGCATGAGGGAGAGTTCTGAGGAGTGGTGGCTGGGACAGACTTTAGGACAATTCCCTTTGCAGGGCAGGTCCTGTCTCTGTGTGAGGCTGCTGCCCAGGCTCTGGTGGCAGAGCAGGATGAGTTTCCTGGGCAGGAACTGCTGCAGTCCCCCAGAAGTCACTGATGGAGTCATTTCATTATTTAATGGGGATGAATTGATTCCTTTAAAGCAGTTTTGTTGCTGTGAGGAGTTCATTTGGCTTTGCTGGAGCCATTTCTACAAGGAGCAGGGGAAAGCAGGCTTGGTATCAATTGTACACTGAATAACTGTGCACTGCAGCAGGGGCTGGAGGTGCTTTAACTCACAACACTCATTTCAATTCCCCTCATTATAGCAGTACAACATGGAGGGAAAAAAAATCAACCAATTTGTGCAAGATTGTTTGGTAGAAGTCCTAAGTAAATAGGCTTATTGTACAACTGAAATTAATGATATTTGGTGCTTCTTTAATAAAAAATCCTTTTGTGACAAGGCTTTTGTTGCCTTCAAATATTCAACAATGTCTACAAGAGGCATGGAATCCTTTTTATTTATCCTACCTGATAACAAAATTGGTACAAGGTGTCTCAGCTGACTGGAGGCCCAGGTCCATGCTGAAAGACTTAAACAGCTGTTAAGTGATTATAAGAGGTAGTTCCTGTGATTTTCTTTTTTTAATGTTTTCATTTTGTAATATTTTTAAAATACTTTGACTTAATTGTCTTAATACCATCCTATCATCAGGGGAAATATATCTCTGTCTGAAAACAACAACTGAATGAAGCATTCAATGTCTCATCTGTATGTGCTCACCATGAACGATCACAGAATCACAGAGTGGTTTGGGTTGGAAATGACCCTAAAGACCATTTTATTCCAGGAACTCCTTCCATGATCCCAGATTGCTCCAAGCCCAGTCCAAGCTGACCTTGAACACTTCCAGTGATGGCACAGCCACAGTTTTCTTGTAGATGGACAGATTAACTTAGAGCAACTTGAAATTCACTAAGGATTGTAGGGATGAAGTCAGGAATATTTTCAGACAACACTTTCGCTACAAAGTTCAGTTTCTCTTTCTTTATCTACTTTTGGATTCCTGGTATTAAACAAAATTTCACGCTTTGGAAGGTGCCAACTGGCTTTTATTCAGATGGTGTTTTTCCTTAGCTCCTTCTGCATCCTGTGCATTCCTGATAATTAAGCTTCAAAGTCCATGTTGGGTTTTTTTTTTTTTTGTTTTTTTTTTAAGCAAGTGTGAGTTTAGGCATTGTTGGGTGCATTTATCAGCTTTGTTGGCTGCTGGATAGAGAATCCATTCCTCATTCTGCTCCATGAGGATTATGTTCACGAATGGATTGACGTTTTGGTTTTGACATGAAAAGCTGCCACAACTTGATTTATTTCACACATCTAGAGGCCTCTGCAGAGCAGGTTATGGTTTTCCTTCTCAACTCTTTTCCCCTTGCAGAGGTCTGCTGTGAAGTTTTCCTTCTCTGCAATCAGTAGTTGCCCTGCTGCTCCCAGCACAGAGTTCGTGGAACTGTAGTCTCAAAACAGCCCCTCAAGGGAAAATTCCCTTAAATCTGCTCCCAGTCCTGTTTTATCAAGGAATGGTACCAGTGAGTACAGATGGATCTGCTTATGCACCTTTTACTCACTAACATGTGACACTTCACTGCTTTTTCCTCCCTGCCTTGGGATTCTTTGTGGGGCGCAGGTAGAACTTTACCTACAGCCAAGGAAAGTCCAGGTGGGGCAGTGCTGCTCCCTGTGAAGGGTGGGAACTGCTGATTCCCTGAGTTTAATTCCCAGAGAACCAACTGTGTGTGCCACCTTCCAGCTGCACGAGGGGTGAGCAGAGGCTGGGCTTTGCTGCTCTCTCTCTGCCCTGGCTGGGAGTGACCTCCCCTTCATCCTGTAATGCAAAGAGTTCCTCCACCAGCAGACTGTGAGGTTGCTGTCCATAATCTCAGTCAAATTATGAATGTATCCTCATTGTTTTGACTCAATGCCTTAAATGGCTACCTAGAAACAGAGAGCAGACAGGAATAAAGGAATAAAGGAGGGATTGATTGGAAAGGCCTTCAGAGGTCACACTCTGGCCTCCAGAGGCTCCTGCCTCAGTGCATCCCAAAATGGACAATGACAGCTCCCGAGTTCTTCCCACTTTGATATCAGCATCAATTGCCCAAGCAGAAGCCAGGCAAGGATGGAATTTGCCCAAGCTTGCCCCCCTGTCCCCAAGATGAAGGTTTGCAGTTGTTGGGCCCAGGAGGGTCTGGGTGTCCTTGGAGAGCGAGCTGGAGAGGCTTTGTTATGTCAGTGTGAGCATGAGAGAACAGCACTGAACGAGCTCCAGGGAGCTGCAGAGTTACACTGGGCACTGCAGGGCTGGAAACAAAAAAAAAGTTAAAACCTAAAGCATCAGACTCATCCTGAATCTATTATTTGTCCAGACTTTAAGGACTGTGAAATGCAAGTCTTGTGATCCTGCTCTGGTGCAGTCTGGTTCCTTACACTGCTGTTAACTTTCCTGCCAGTAGAAGCCCAAATGAAATCAGATGTCAGAATACTCAGGGATGATATCTGCATTCTAGCACACTGTGAAAATATTTACAAGCTTCCAAGATGAGACTTTTCCTGATTAGGGAAATCAAAGAATAGTTTTCCCAGCAGGCCTGCAGTTAGCTCATCCAAATTGCTTCTGTTTTAATTGGCGTGCATTTCCTCTAAGCAGCTAGGAGATGAAAAATATTTGACTTGGGCTCTACTGGACTGGAAGGCTCTTTCCCCAGACACAGCCACTCTGGAAAAAACACCCAACCAAACAGCAGCCAGCTCAAGTTTCTATTGCATTTGTAGAACAAAAATTTGTAGAACAAAGATCTTTGACAAGACCCCAGACCAAGGTGCAGATGGATATTCTGACTTTTAAATGAAGAAAATAAGGATGGTGTTTTACTCAGGTGTTCTGGTGTGTGAGGTCTTAAGTTACCTGAGTTGTATCTAACTGGGCTGGGATTTTGTCTCTGCTCCACAGCATTCTGTTGTTTTCAAACTGCACTTTGGGACACCTTTTACTCAGTTTTCCAGTTTCAGGAGCATTGGGAAGAATAAGTAAAACCAACTTTCATTAAAAGTGACTGCTTTTGTCTGGGAGAACAAACAACATTGTGTGTGAAATTCATTTACTGGAGTTTTTATTTCTCTTTTGCTGAACATGTCTGAGGAAGGACATTTTCCCTGTAAGTTCTCGCAGGGAGGGATGAGACCAAATCTGCCTCGTGGAGGAGGAGATCCTGTTCTGGAATTGTGTGGAAAGCTGTGCTCTCAGGATTTCAGGGTGGTGCCTCTTTATGTTCCAGGAGACTTTTGGTTATGAATTAAACCCGCCATGGATAGACCAGCAAAAGCAGCATCCAGAGCCTTAAATCTAGTTCACTTTATTTATCAGGTCGTTAGGATATTAGATCATTTTGGTTGAAAAATGTGCCAGTATCCCTTCCTTTAATCAGGATTTATTGGCAGTTCACCCAGAACATGTGTGCATCTTGAAAATATCAATGTGGTGTGTTTTGTAAAATAGTCCCTTCCCTCACCTCCACCCAAAAGAACAGCAAACAAAAAATCCCCACCCAAACCCAGTGTAATACTGGGGTTTCTTAAGGATGAGGCTCCTGATTTCCCCCAGCTCTGGTAACTGGATGTATTTTGGAGATGCAAAGCCCCACGATGGGAATATTGCCGTGTGCCAACCACAGCTTTTCTATTCCTCAGCTTTCGGTGAAGGTATATTCAATATTCACCACTTAGGAGGGGTGAGGTGGTTGTGGATCAGTCCTGCCAGCCTGGCAAGGGGCCTGGGCTTTTCCTGGGAGAGGTTCTGGGATGGAATGGAGCCTGAGTATCCTGTTCAGAGGGATTAGGGAGCTGCATTAGCAGGGGATAATGTCAGTCACGCTCTGTGCCCGCTGCCTTTCACCCTCCTGCCGCTCAGAAACGTGAGGTGGTGTTTCCCTGGTGGCATTCACTGAGTCGTGAGCAGCACAGGCTCCCAGTGGTTTGGTTTGGAAGCTCTGAAGGAAGCGTGAACTTCATATTTGTTGTTTATTGATGAATATTTAATCAGAGGTGAAATGAAAAATGAAGCAGGCAAATGAGTCATGGTGAAAAGCAGGAGTGCTGTCTTGCTGTGCCTGACAAATGGCAGTGGATTTCTAAGAATAGGAGGAAATATATTAATTTATAGTGATAGCACAGGGAGCTTTGATTGAGAGGGGTGGACACATCCCACAGAAAGATCACGGAGAAAATGACTTTGATGCTGTGTTTGGTACCCTTTGCATCACAAACGAAATTGGTAGATGTTTCTCTTCAGAAAATACTCAAAATTGTCTTTTCTCTATGGTGTTATGGAACAGTTTAAGAACAATTTTATTTCATTTTATAGGAGCAATGTTTAAAAAGATTTTTTTTATTAGAGCAATGTTTTTGCTTTGTTCTTTTTTCTTAAAATCATGGTTGTTTGAGATGCCCAGCTTTCAAAACCCTGAGCTGCACTTAGGAACAGATTTGATTTGTATATATTTTTTTTAAACCACTGGAAGTAAAGAGCAGCCTATTATTTCAGCTATTTGTTATTACTGCTGCCGCCTCAGAGTGTTTTTGACAATCAGATCTCAATCTGCATTTTGCTGTGGCTGACAGAGGCAGAGGCTGGGATGCTGCTGCTAGGGAGGAGGAGCGGCCCTGGCCATTCTCTGCCTCCTGGGATGCAGCCTGCCTCACTGGGCATCTGTGACATTTCTGGCCTGCAATTTTTTTTCCAAATAATGCTGCAGGCTGATGCTATTTCTGTTCAGAATACCGATCCATCCTGTTTACAAACAGACAAAGCAATAGTGTGAGTAAGGCCTTTTCTTCCTGCTGTATGTGGAATTACCTAGGGATTAATTGAGGCTGTTCAGTGCCCAGGATGCGTGTGTGGAGAGCTGAGCATGGTTCACCATCTCCTGCTTGGCTATTTCTTGGCAAATAAAGGTTGTTTTCAATTGCTACTTCTAGTTTCTTTTGGTTGTTTCCTGTAAAAAAATTTTGTGCTGAAATTCTCGTCTCGTGAATGGGAAAAGCAGTATGTGAAATTGAGGTCAGCAGGAGTTCTTAGCACTAGAAGATACATCAGTAAATAGGATGGGTGGAAGAAATGTGTAGGAATTGGCTCGTATTTTAATTGTGCTCTGTGTTATCATAGTGAAACTTGTACTTCCTATTTTAAAAATTTTTTCCTCCACAGAAATCAAAGGAATGTTGATGTTTGAAACTGTAACAGAGAGGGCTGGTAGAGGTTCAGTTTTGCTAATTTAGTCCAAATTAGTGCTCACACAGCCCTGAACTTTGTCACTGCAGGGCAACAGCAGCATCCTTAGACAGTGGAAACAGCAATCCCACGTGTTTGTCAACTGCAGCCGGGTGGGAGATTAAAATTATTGCACAAACATAAAACCGGAACTTGAAAGGCATCGGGCTCCTCTTGATGTGCTTTATCTGGGCACTCATTTCCACTGGGGATTGCTGTGCCTAGAAAGTTCAACATGTGCCCTTTGCCTGTGACAGGTTGGTCAGTCATTGGGCTGCTGGGGTGCCCTTTGAAAGATCTTTTTTATTATGAAAAGTATTCTGAGACCTCTAGATTAGACAGTGCACTCGCACTAACCCGCTTGAGGCAAAAAAGAAACCTTTAATCTCTGTTAAAACTCTGCGTGCCAAATATAATAGCTGGTTTCAGCAGTATTTAAACCAACTTCATTAGAATATGGCAAGGGGAAACAGATTTTTAAGGGCTGGCTTTAGCAAGTAATCAACTGTCTCCCAGATGGTCCAAATGGGACTCGCTCAGTGCTGCACATGGGGAAGAAAGAAAATAAAAAAAAGGATAAAAGAAGAAAAAAGAGAGAGCCCAGCACCATCCTGTGTGTGTGTCTGTGCCTGCTGGTGACTGGGCTCAGGGGATGGGACCTGGTGGGTGCCTGGCCGAGGAGCAGCTCTGCCTCTTCCAACCCAGACATCCCAGTGTGTTCAGGCTGTGCACAGAAGGCAAGGCTGCAAGATGTAATGTATTTCAATATATTCTGCATTTGTGATCATGGCTCTGTAGTTTCTCCCCCAGTTTCACTGCCCTTGCGCTGAAAAACAGTTTTGCTTTAACCCATTAGGAAGACTGGTCGTGTTTAACCCGTTTTTAACCTCGGAGCCTTATCAGGGAGCCTTTGTTCTGGTCAGAGGACAGCCCAGGGTGGCTGTATGAGCAGAGCACGTACTGGGGGTGCCTCCTGCACGCCGGGGCTAATCGCTCACTAATTAATATTCATGACTCATCTCATTTAGCGGCTGCTCTTGGGACTCGAGCAGCGCTGCTATTGGTGCTCGAGCTGTGGAGAGCTTTATCTAAGGCAGAGCTGGTGTTATCCTGGGGTGGATGCTGCCGACCTGCAGCACCTCCAGGACACCCCAGCGTGTTCCAGCATCTGTTTGACATCCCCTCTGTCTCACATTGTAATGAGTTCTTTCTGCTTGTTCCCAAAGGTCCAGAGGAAGAAATGACCATGTAGATTCTACAGCTTGGGTGCAACATAATGGGAAATGGTGAATGGAGTGGAGCTGGTCTGCAGCCTTGAGAGCAGCCGTTCTGTGACCTCCAGCCAGTCAGGGACACCCTCCACGCCAGAGGCATCCTCCACCTCGCTCGCCGGACACACGCGGGATTCTTTTTAATTTCTCAGATTGGAATTCAAGATTCCTCTCCTTCAATTTTTAAACAGTTTTAAGATTGTATCAACTACAACGAGTGGAGCAATATAAACCAGCCACGATGGGTGACATGACAAATAGCGATTTTTATTCCAAGAACCAAAGAAATGAGGCCAACCATGCAGGAGAGTTTGGGTGCACACTGCAGGAACTGCGCTCCCTCATGGAACTCCGAGGGACAGAAGCAGTAGTAAAAATTAAAGAGACATATGGGGAAACAGAGGGGCTCTGCAGACATCTGAAGACGTCACCGACAGAAGGTAAGCACTTTTCTCTTCACTTGGGTTAGGGACTTTGCCCAAGTGCTCTCCAGACTGTGAAAGAAAAAGGTTTTGATTCAAACCTGAACAGAATTCTCATGGTGCTGCCATTATTCCCAACAATAATGAAACAACAGTCATTTAGGAAAGAAGGTAAACCAGCCCAGCTATAGCTAAAGCTGGTGTGCGAGTGAAAGGAACACTTTTTGTTCCAACAGCGAAATGCCTTAATTCTGCTTTCTTAAAATGACACAAAAAATCAGCAAGTTTTAGGCATTGCAAAGAGACTTGAACGTCTCCTCTTGGGGGTAAGAACGTGCAAAATAGTTGCTTCAAAACATTTGGACATCTTGAGAGTATGAAATGTGTTTTTGAGATGCAAGTTATGTTACTGTGTTGATCAATATATTTTTTATATTTGTAGATACATTACTAATCTTCACTTATTACCATAGATAGTTTTGCTTGAATCATCAGTCTGTGATTATATCAATGTTTTTATTAGGTGGATTTCTGTTGTGTGTAAAATTAAACTCCTTACTTTCTTATGTTTGGTAATGCCAATCATAACTTTCCAGGATCTATTTTTCTAAGTGTTTTTAGAATCTTCTACCTTAGCATCATTTATTAGTCTGGTTTTTGATGCTCAAACCAAATATCTCCCCATAAAGCATTGACAATGGTGGAATGTTTCCCTCTCCTCATACAGTTTTCTTGATCACCAATTCTTTCTCTTTAAATGCAAGTAAAATTCTGTTTCATTCGAAGAATTCTATTTTCGTCACTGTATTTTCATCTCCAAGGAGTATTAACACTTTTGGAAATTACACAGTCTTTCAGTCTATAATATTTCTGCAGTCTTGTAAAGTAGCCAAGATGTTCATTTTAAGTTCTTTTCTTTTTCAAGGAGATAGAAGTCTTGGCTTTGTTCCATTCTCTTCTTTCTAAAATTAATCATTTAGTTACCTCCTCTGTTTGAACGCCTCAAAGTCTGGAATTGTTGGTGCCATCATAAACATGTCAATTGTAGTGTGATACCATAAATTACCCCAGCTGAGGGGTCCCCAAAGGAGAAGATATCAATGTTTCAGCTTCAAGAATTCCACGTTTGCAGAAAGCCAGAGCTGAAATCTCCGTCTGGGCCGAGTTCACAGCGGTGACTTCAGTCAAGTTTTGCCAACTCACTCTAGTGGTTACCTGGTCAATGTGAACTTCAAAGGAGATGTTAATTGCATTATGTGTTCAATTTATGACATCAGGGAAACTCAATTCCTCATATCGGAACAGGGTGTATGGATCCAGCAGCGTGGCATGCTGACTCCAGCAGTAATCTATATCTGATACTGCAGATAAGGTAACTTTCCTCCAAGCATTACGTGCACTTCATCACTTGTGCATTAGGGAAAAACCTTTCCAGCTTCAAATGGCAATCAGCATAGCCTTGGAATCGTGAAGGCTCCACTGGGTTTTAATTTTCAAGTAGATCACATAATAGGAATTCCCAGGCACATGAAGTTTACATCTTTAATTGTTTTGCTTGGAAAAATTCTCGGAAATATGTCTTGTCAAACTTGGAAGTTTTCACTGGAAAGAAAATATCCATAACAGAGAAACTTCAAAAGCTTATGGCAAATATAAACTTACATTTAGTTCTAAGTCCCAAGGCTTAGAACTTGATTTTTCTTGATTCCAAGCTCAGTGAAGAGGATATTCTTGAAGATATTACTATTCTTAGAGGAAAGAAAGATAATAACTTCTTTTGTGGAAAATGGAATTCTAACATTAAGTAGACATGATTTGCAAACGAATTATTGACATACTTAGTTTTATATTTTGATATCTGCAGCAAAAAAAAAATCGAATACCTTTATGAAAAACCACAATTTGCTACAAAGCCTGAAAATCACTTCTCCAACCAAGCATCATTTTTGGTGAAGCACAATTCACCAAACTTCCTTTGCTTTTCATGCTTTGGTGTTTTGCGCTTCTTACGTGGTTTTGTGGGAAATATGGAGTAAGATTTACTGCAGGGCACTTTTTTCAAGACACCAAATGGCTGAGCAGGAGTCCTGAGTGACTGTGAAACAGTGAAAAGGACCTGACTGTAGAACTTGGTTCTTCCCTGCTTTGTAAGCTCTTCCAGAATTCATCTCCATAAAGTCTTCGTAATTTTGTGGGATAATTGCTGAAACAGTTACTGGAATGGAGGGAAAAAAAAGCTTTCCTGGCAGCAGGGACATGATAATTCAGTAAAATGTAGTCTAACCTGAATTTACTGGTTTATTTAGAAAGTGAGAAGCAGTCATGAGCTCAGAGTTGTCTCAATTCATTTCCCATGTTAATATTTGATGTCCCCCCTATGCGTTGGTAGGATCAGTCACACTTAAAAGTGCCCAACTGTTTTAAAGGCCTCGAACTTCTCAAGTTAGGACGTCCTGTGTGTAACTCAGATGTCATTGACACTGCTGTGAGGTTCATTTCCCAGTGAACTCCTGTCTCAATTCAGTGTGGAGCTGGGGAAGTCTGCTGAATGTTGAGTAGAATAATATTTGCATGCTGAGTGAATTAATAATATTATTATGAGTTACAAGACTTCAGTCTCTGCTTTAAGTTTTCTCTGATTGCTCCTTTAGTTGTAGATGCAGTGGAGATCCCAGCTCTCAGTTATGCCTGAGGGATTTCCTGCCTTAAAGCGATTATGTTGTAATGGAAAGCTCCCGTTTAAGTGCTCATAAAAAGAACTGCCCAAAAACCTATGGAAATAATTTATACCAAAAAATTCACATGTGTGTTGACTTGAATTTTCTTTAAAAATATTTATATTCAGATTAGTTGCACTTTCATTATCTTAAAAATATCACATATAGGTAGGACCTAGCCCTGTCATTTTGCAAAACAATGCTGAATCCCGCCTTGGGCAGAGCTGTGCTGACAATTGTATAATTTTCCGTGCAGTTGGAGTCTCCGAGGCCCACTGGAGCATCAGTGATACCTTATAAAGGACAGCTGGTAAAATGGGATGAGTTAGTTGGATGAATACCAAATGAGACTGGAATCCACTCTCTCCAATACTTAGCTATATTTACTCACAATTTTATGTAGTACCCACCAATTTACAGCAAGTTTTTTGTCTCCTTTCCCTTATAAAAATTGTTTATTTCTTATCTGAGTATGACAGTGAATTAACTTCCATGATTTTTGCTTAAAATACTTGGATGCTGTAATTTCCAGTGCGTGCGAAATGTGAAGAATTCACTGCATATAGAATCATGGAATACCCTGAGCTGGAAGGGACCCACAGGGATCATTGAGTCCACCCCCCAGCCCTGCACAGGCACCCCAAAATTCCACCCTGTGCACCCCTGAGAGCGTTGTCCAAAGGTTCCTGGAGCTCTGGCAGCCTTGGGGCCATGCCCATTCCCTGGAGAGTCTCTTCAGTGCCCCACCACAGTATAGTGATGATTTTTAAATTTTTATATGAAGGAAGAACCTTTTCGTGGTGGTATCTGTGCAACCAGACCCCAAACAGGAGCTCCAGAAGGTGCCACACATTGGTGATGAAGTTACAGCACTACAGAAGAAGTTTTCCTGTTGGTATTTAGTGGATACAGAGCTGGTTAAGGTTCTAGAAATGAGCTGGGGGAGAACATCTCAGCTTTGTCTTGGTTTTTTTTCTGGCTGTAGGTTTTAGGGATACTATGAAAGGGTTTTATGGAAAGACACAATATCAATTAACAGTTAAATGATAATATTTGTACTGTAGAGGTTGACTTTTTAATCATCACAACTGCCTTTAGTTGAGCTACCAGAGAAGTTCTCTCTCTTTTCAAATGTTTGTTGTGTGGGGATACAGACCAAGTATCAATTAGGCCAACTGTGGAGGTGTGTTTACTTTTCATTATTGCAATCTAAAAAGTCTTTCACAAATTTAAAGATGAGGTAAAAGACGAAGAAAGACTGAACGCAAAAAAATTAACCAGCTGCTTTTAATGCTTGTTAGATTTGGTTCCTCATATTTTGCTTCCATAAAAATGCACCTTTAATAACTTAATAGTCTGTTTGGAAGCTGCTCTTGCTGCTTCACACTGAGTTGCAGTCAGGTGCGCCACTGTGTTCAATCAGCTGCAGAGATGTGAAGGATTTGGAAAGAAATTGGGAAAGAAATGGAAAATACTTGATTCAGACAAATAGAAGTTTGAAACAAAAATATAAAATAATTGATTCTGTGGTTGTCAGTGGCTGAGCTTTATAAAAACACACTGTCAAAATGGACCATGAATGTAAAGAAATTGGTGATAGCATCATTTTCATTGTTAAGAGAATACACTTGATCATGTATAAACCATTAACTATTGTCCATAAGTTCAAGATCTTCTTAAATTATTTTACATTTAAAGTTAGGATGGATATAATTTGATTGATTTTATAATTTTTTTAAAGCCACATTGCCTACTCTCTAGAAGTAGACTTCAAGAGTTTCTTTGTGATGTTGAGCTGAAGTACTTTGTGAACCTTCAAAGCAGCATCTTAGAAGCCCTGTAAGAGCAGACCCACTCATCATCTCTCCGGATCACCACACTACCTAATTCCTCGTCCTTATTTGTGGTGTCAAAACACCTCTTGTAGCTCAGGCCCATTTGTCAACCCCCCAGGCCAGCAGCCAAGCTCCAAGTACACATCCAGCCCTTATTGGTACATGTTCTCCCCACACGGAAGGTTTGGTTTGAACAATGAAAACAGCCCTGGCCATGAAAAACACTTCAGCATTGTCAGGGCCAAGGCCTCGTGGGGTTTTTTCCTACCTTGCATGGGAAAAACCCCACAGACAAACTTTACACTCATATTTCACCTGGTTGTTTGTGCAGTGCCAAGCGTGGCTGAGCTCCTGAGAACTTCGATAACTTGGCATTTTCCTGTGGTTCCATCAGCGGGCACTGGCTGCCCCCTGAGTACCCCAACAGGCTCCCAGGGATCTGTGCTTGGAAAACATTTTCCATGAGAGGCTGGCTAGGAAGGAAGGGGGTCCTGGATGCTCCTTCATTTGGAAATTGCAGTTTCAGAACCCCTCGTGTGTATCCCAGCTGGTTTTGTTCTCCCTGGAGAGGCCCTCAGGGAAAGGCCATTGCAATCTCCCAGTATTTGAAGGAGGCCTAAAAGAAAGATAGGGAAAAACTTTTTTAGCAGGACCTATTGTGATAGGAGAAGGGGTAACAGATTTGAACTGAAGGAGAGTTGATGTAGATTAGATATAAGGAGAAAATTCCATACAGTGAGGGTGGTGAAACACTGGGTCAGGCTGCCAGAGAGGTGGTGGATGCCCCATCCCTGGAAATGTTCCAGGCCGGGTTGGATGGGGCTCTGAGCAACATGAACTAGCTGAAGGTGTCCCTGCTCTCTGCAGGGAGTTGAACTGGAAAACCTTTAAAAATCCTTTCCCACCCAAATAATTCCACGATTCTCTGCCTTTATCTCTGGGGGAGCCAGAGAGGTGCCTGACTCCTTGGGAAGAGTGGGTAGCACAGGCTGTGCACAAGGGCTTCCCTTCTGCACCCTCCCTGCTGGCACCCAGGGACTCCTCCTGCCCCTGCTCCCACAGGGAAAAACCCTGGAGCCCTCATTGCTTGTGTGGCTCCTGGCAGCTCTGTTCTGTGGGGAAGTGCAGGCCCTGTCCCAAGTCCCACAGAACACCACTGTCACAGGGGGCCTTTCATGGGAACAGCTGGGAAAGATCGAGGCGAGATGGTTTTGTGTGGCAGGTTTGCTTTGGCACGTGGGGCTGTCTCAGTCCTGCTCAACAGGCCTGGCCCAGCTGTAAGGCTTGGCATTAGTGAGCTTGAATTTGGCTCCTGTGTCCTGATGTGTCTGTGGGCTGGTGCCAGGCAGATGTGCTGCTCCAGGGGCACCTGCACTGCCCTCCTGGGACCCACAGGAGCTCTGTGGTTGGGAGGAATGCCTCTGTACATCTGACACACTCCTGCTGTAGGCAGCACTTTATATTTCCATAAAATCACATCTCCACGTTTAATGATTTGAAAGGGGTGCATGGAGCTCTCTTGGCAATGGTGGTTCGTTTCCTTATCTAATATTTCCATTGTTTGCATAATGGAACAGCAAACATTCTTCCAAAGGTTACCCAAACATAAGCATCTCAAATGAATGGCTCAGATTTTTCTCTGTGATAAGTCCAATTTCATTGCTCGTTTTGTTTCTGGGTTCTGGCTTGTCGTGCCACTTGCTCATTTACTTTGGCTTTGTTCATGTACTTGTGGAGAGCTAGAGAGAGACTGCATGATGCATTTTCCCCATAAAGCTTAAAAAAAAAAAAAGAGATACCTGCTCCTTTGAGAATCCTAAATGGCTTGCAAAAAGGTTCTTTCTGGGTAACAGACAGTGCTTTAAAGTAAGGCCAGGAAAGGCAGAAAGCGAGTGTCTTCTGCTTTTTCTATTAGGCAGCATCAGAGATTTTCTGAGGTCAGTGCTGATTTATTTATGTGATTACCCAGGACATCATCTTCCTCTCAATGATTATCTTACCTCAGCAGGTGTAACACTTAGAAAGGAGGCTATTTTCATGCAAGCTGAATTCCCTTTTTCCCTGTAAGACAGTGCATTAAATACATGCAGGCAACATGTGCTGACCACAGACATATATTCTGGTTTTGTACCTCAGTTTTAAATGAACAGAGTGATAAAAGGGTGTGAGATTTTTTGCACTTATTCTGCACAGGACTAGTGTTTGTTCATTATAGTTTAACTCAATTACAAATACAATGTATTGTAAGTCAAAGGAAAACCTGGCCCTGCAATTTTCTATTATTCTTTCCCTCTTTGCAAAGAGATTATCACAGGTCAACATTCTCCATAACGTGTTGTGCCCCAAGTTTCTCCTTGATCTGAATGCTGTGATGCAATGACAGTGAGTCAATGCCTTTCTGCTGAGTTAATAAGTGATGGAAAGTGTTGCCATTATGTGAGCCTGTAATAAACTGATAAACCTGTAATCTCATCCTTAGAAATAGTGGTTTGAGTTTATTGGCATAATCAGCTCATTCATTGTGTGAGAAAAAGATGAGGCCAGGCCTTCAATATTAATGGGCCTGGTGTACGTAACAATGGGAGAAGTTATCTTTGTATTCCATAAAAGCTGCATCAGCTCTCCCAATGGCAAACTGGGATTACGTAGGTGGAGCTCCCTTGGAAAAAGGCAATTAGGCCTTTGCTTGGAGGATCAAACAGGGATCTTTCTGGGCTGGGCTGTCAAAGTGGCTCCTGTGCTGGGCAAGGCAAAGCTGGAGGTTGGACCAGTGGTGGCAAAGAAGGACCTGGGAAAGAAGGAGGGGTGGCTGCAGCCTTTCCTTGGTGTGTCCCTGTGCTGGGGAGCCTCTGTGAGGGCAACAGGACTGCAGAGGAAATAATCCTTGGGGAATGCCTCCCTCCTGTTGTTATTGCAGGGCTCACAGATCCATAAATATCTATAGACTGTCAGCCTTGAGTGAGAGCTGATTTATCTTCATTTTGTTCCTGTTTTGAGGAGGCTGCAGGAAGAAAGCAAAGTCCATTACACCAAATGAATAATCCAATCGATGGAGCCAGTGTGCCCTTGATGGAATTAAGCTTTGCCTTTGCAGTGTATCAGAGACAGAGAAGGGTTTTTGCCTTATTTTGTCCATGCTCTATGAAAGCAAAGAGTTGCCATGCAGTGGTTTTGTCCTGGTGGAACTGGCCCTGCTGGAAGGGAATAGCTCTTAATTCATTGTCCCAGCTGACTTATAGGGGTGCAAAAACCTGCTCCCTTTAAAGTGCCACATTAAAATGTAGAGAGAAAGCAATGACTTGAATCTCTGTTAGATGTTCCCAGACATTTTGCCAAGTGTCACTGCTAACACTGATGCTGCTTCCAGCTGAATCATGGAAATTGGGAAATTTTGCTGCTAAAGTCTTTGTAAGGATCATCCGTGGATTGGACAGATGATGGCAATGCCATTCCTCACAATAATAAAATGTTGAATTTTGTTTTTCTTTTATATAACACTGCATTTCTGTGTTTTCGTGAAAGAGGATTGTGCAATTTGTTTTGGATAAAATGGGGCAGTGGCTTCAGCATGCAAGTCTAAGTTCAGCAGGCCTGCAAGTGGAATTAGCATGATTAAATGTTCGTTTCTCTTTAAAAGATAACTTTTATCAACAGACCCGGGATAAGAACAGTGTTAGGTGCAGTAATGATTTCCTGTCTCCTGTCCCTTTTGTAATTCCTACTCACCCTTCCTATCTAGACTGTTCAAATTTACTGTTTCCATTTGTTTTCCAAGAAGTCAGAGATTGGTGTTTGACATGCCTGGTATTTATAAAGGTGAGTGGAAAATAAAGCCAAATATGTATTTTTGGCAGTCAGCTCAATGTGCTTGCAAGACAAACATACCTGCACTCCCTCAGTGCTGACTTCCTTTGGTGTGGTACACTCACAGTTTCTGTCTTGCCTTCTAAGTATCTCTAGAAATTATTTCTCCTTGAGCTCCAGGAGGTTTTTATTTCACATCTGTGTAGGTGTTCTGGAAACTGTGCTTGAGATCCTGAAAGGTGTGAGGACAAAGCAGCCTCCCCAACATCCTGAAAAACTGATGATTACCTCAGACATAAAGAACCTGTTTTCACAGATAATAGATGACATTCTCTGGCACAGCTTTCAGCAGGGTATAGTAACTTCCTTTTTAACTTTTAAAGAAGGAAGAAACCCTTTCTGAATGCTCATTATAAATCCCATTCCTTGTCCTTGCCTCGGAGCTGGAAAAACAATGCATTTCAATGTCCCATCCTAATTGCCAGTCCAGAACTTGGCAATGCAGCCACGGATTCTATTAAATGCAGAGGATTTCAGTTGTGTAATAGAAATAGCTGGGTGTATGGAGCTGCTATTTCTGTAACAATAGCATTTACTAGCCCTTGTTTCCTCTCTGCTTTCAAATGAAATTCTTTAGGGACTGCAGATACTCTTTTCCTGTATGGATTGTGAGCTGAGTCAGTTCTGCTAAGACTCGCAAACCTGAGCTTCCACAGGCTGTGCTGCTCCTTTGATTATTCCTTTTGCATTTTGTGTCAATCTCTCCTCCCCAGCACTTTCCACAGAGGAACAGTCTATTTCAGTGTGAGGGCAGTAGGTACAGTAGGTAGGTACAGTCCTCTGAGGTACAAAAAGCCTGAAAAAATGAGGATTGGGAAGTAAAACCAACCAAATTTATGGAGTAGTTCAAAAGCTGTCAAGATTCTTTTCCCCTGATTAGCATTGGAGATGAGGGAAAATACAAAAGGTGAGCTTGCCCTTGAAGGAGGTGCAGAACAAGAGAGGAGAATTTTCTTAAAGCATCCAGTAAGCACCCCATGAACTGCAGCAGGATTTCACTTTGCCTCCAAAAAGAGGGCACAGCTCCTCAGGAGCTACAGGCTGAATGCTGCTTGTTCAGGACCATGGCAGCATCAGGGTGGGAGACAAACGTGTGGGAATGCTGTGGAACTGCAGGGCAGCTGTGCAGTTGTAATCTCAGCACAAGCATTAGTCTGGGCACCTCAGTCAGTGCTCTCCTTAAACAATACAGCAAATCCCTTTGGATTTTTTGCACCTTTTTCCTGGCAGTCTCAGGTGTTTGCCTCCGTTTGGAAGCTTGGGTGGCTTTTGGGGACACCGTGGGCTTTGTTGGGCCCCTCCCTTTCCCTGCACAGGAACTCAGTTTTAAAGGAATGAGCATTCTTTTCTGAGCCATTCTGTTTTCTCTTTCCTAGTTTGTTTTCGCTTGCTTTTAAATTATACCCTAGAGTAGTTTTGCCTTCATTAAAAAAGCCTTACAGCAATAGGAATTGCTGCATTACATCGTTATTTTACTTTGCCAGTGGGGTCATGGCTGTTGCATGGTTTTCCATGGATAAGAGGTCACCCAGCTTCACCTCTGCAGTCAAAATCTCTGCCTGTCCTTGTAGTGTCACAGGTGACTTTCAGCCCTGGAAAACCTGGAGAAAATCCCTCCTGTTTGTGATGATGAATCCAAGGAGCGAAGAGGCCGACCAGGTCAGAACCTGTGATTTTCACTACTCAAAATGTTGAGTTTTTATGGAGAGAAAAACATCAAAATGCTTTAAAGCCCCCTCATTTCCTGCAGAAATGTGGTGTAAACTTGGAAAGTTATGGAGGCATTCAGGTGTTCTCCACTGCTGGCTTTGTGCAGCTCTCCTGTGGAGGTGCTGACTGCCTGGGCTGCTCCTTTGTTCCATTGTTTTCTCAAGCCAGTGAATTTTTGGGTGTGTGGGGCACTGCAGGGACAGTGTGACAGAGCTCACCCTGTCTCCCTGGGGGGGTGGAACAGGTGCCCATTAAAATGTTCAGAACAATTTGCTTTCCAGAGTTCAGACACAATAATCTGAGGGGACCACAGCGGTAAATTGTAGGTGATTATCAGTGCTGCAGGTGCTTCAAACAGGAGTGATGATGGTACCAAAATCCTCCAAAAATGGGGGAAAATAACCCTCTCTGACACTCTTTTTTTAATGTTAGTAGGGCATTACTTCATTCTTGACCTAGAGCGCCTGACAAAGTCCCAGCCTCCACACCAATGCTGATATAAAAGTTTTTCACTTATTTATGCATCTTAGCAAGGAAATTAATATTCATTGGTTCTAAGTGACATGATTATCTTAATTAATATTCTATTCTCTATTGGTTATAGACTTTTTTTGCTCTTCATGCTAATTTGGTCCCCATTCTTTAGTCCTTTGGTCACCTGTTTCTCCAGCTTTCTGGGTTTTAATGTCCCCTGTATCTCTGGTTACTCCAAAAAGAGTCTGTGAAGAAACTTAACAAGTGCTGGCTAAAAGTGAACACTGCTTGCAATTAATGAAAACAACTAATTAAAAATTAGTTAGAGTTGTAATTTTCAACAATTCAGTGCTATGTGAGGCTATTACATGAGAGCTGTAGTTGGCCCTAGGAGGACAAATGTGCTTATTTTTGGTGCCTCATCCAGCTGATGATTCCAAGCTCCAGGTGCCAGAGGACTCTACAAACGAATTTTTTTAATTTATGGATAGCTAAGGAAACTCTATGAATATGTAGCTGGGTTTGTTCCCGAGGAAATCTCAGTGGTTGTGTTACACCTCACGTGCTGCAACCCCCAGAGTAAAACCCACAGCCTGAACCCCCATCCAAGCCTGTGGTGCATGCTGAGGGATGTGCACAACTCCTTCTGTTAGCAGAGAAACTAAACAGTTTTAGCTGAGGAAGTGCCAAAGGTCACTCGTGTTTCCTTCAATGAGCTGTCCCTACTGGTTTGGTTGTGTTTAATGCTGCAGCACAGCTGAGTTCATTTGCTTCAATAGGAAATATCAGATGGCAGAAGTCATTAAGCTCAAATTGTCTGATTCACTGTTTTGAAGTGACCCCTCCACAGAGGACAAACATACCCAGCTCCTAACATGTGTGTGTTTTTGTGTGCACCACTGCTCCAAACCACCACGTGCAAGCTGAGAGTGAGCTGGATTCGTCTTTGGGTTGGGTGTTAAATAAATGTCTTTGAAGGAACAGATTTTGTGCCTTCAGCCCTGAAGAGTGTGCATGGTAAGAGATCTGCAGAGTTTGAAAAGATTTAAAAATAGCTCTGTTTTAGCATTTGCAATAGATGAGGACTCTTAAGGTAAAATCAGTGTTGTTTTTTTTTTTTCTTCACCAAACCTAGATGTTATTTTTAATTCCTGATGTTAATCCTATTTAACAAGGCTATCACTGTGGCATGTTTTGCCATGAGAAGCTGGCAGCTCTTTTTGCTGCCCCACTTTTCCCAAAGTATTGATGCTGACACGAATGCCTCTGCAGCTCACAGCTTAAAATTACAGAGAAAAATCGGGTGGGACTTGCTGTGGGGTGACAATCCACGCCTCTCCCTGCATGGGAACATCTTTGTGTCTGCTCTTCTGCTCTCTCCTATCAATGTTCCCATGCTCAGCAGCTGCTGCAAGGGACACTTCACCTTCTCTGTGGGTGTGAGATGCCCCTGTGGGGACACCCAGCCCTGCTCTGGAGTCACTCTCAGCTGCTGTTCCTGATGCCAGAATGATTGTTTGCTTTTTCTTTTATACCACTCTTACATACCCTTTTATATAGTTTGATGTATTCTCAGTGCTTTTAGCCCACACACTGTGACTTCCCAAGGCTGATAACTCAGCTCAGCCCCACGGCACCGTTAAACCAGGAGAGCAAACATCCTGGGAGCCCCAGACACCAAGGGCCTCTCCAGAACACATTTTGGAACCTCAGACAGGCCCAGCCAGGGGGAAGGTTCCTCACAACGAGGGCTTCACTCCAGCCTCTCACTGGGGAATCTTTGATAAATATGTTAATTTTGCAAAGCCTATAATTGTGTGTATTTTGGTGTGACAGGGTGCATGCATTTTCCAGGCATTCCACCTGGTCCAAGTGCTGCACCTAAAGATCCTGAAATAAATACTGAGGTAAAAACTCCTTTTCCCCTTAAACCAAGTTTTGGTTTTAATTTTAAGACCAAGGAAAGGCAATATCCTGGGTGCAAGGGGCACTGCTGGCATCCTTCCCTGGGGAATCCAGTGGGTGCTTCTGCAAGCCTGTGGCGTCTCTTCTATCCATGTTCATGCTGGAACAGCAAACTGTGCTTTGAGTGAGGGATTTGGAATTAATGCCCTGAATCTGGGACTCAGTTTGCAATCCTCTGAATTTCAGTGTGATTTAGGGAGACTCTCCTCCTCTCTTACCTTTATTTTGAGCCTCTTAACTTGCATTGTTGCTTTAACGCCTTGAATTTTATTTGGGGTGCTTCTTCAGTCTTCCTTGAATCTTCCTTAAGGAGTTCAGTTGCAGGAGGCTTCCATGGGATCTTTAAGAGAAATTTTTGCCAACTTCATTTAAATGTGAGAGGTGGAAGGAGGGGAATGGACTTAAACCTGTTTTCGTTTTGAAATATTTTGCAAAAGTGTGTTCTATTGTTAAAAATTGACAGGACATCTTCGCTGCCTGGGACTGCCCAGGAAAGTTGTAGCCTTGGTGGATTGCAATGACTGGTGGTGGCTGACAGGAACAACAAAAAAAATCTTAAGCTATGTAATATCTAGGAGGTATTTATTTATATTGCAAATTATCCACGTTTTCTTGTGTTGCTGAACAGTTGCAGATATTGGTGTGAGTGGTCAGTGATAGAAATGTTGCCCTTAAAAATTTGAGTAATGTAATTGCTTCGTAATGAATATCTGCATTCTCCACATTTAAAATTCAATGTAATGTTCCCTCTTCTGGACTCTTCCTTGTCTGAATTTATGCTCAGAGACAACCTGAAAAAACAAATATCAAAATTCTATTCTGTTGTGATTTGAGACCAAACCATTCTTGGTTTTCTTTGCTTTCTTCCACTGTCCTTTAATTACAATTTCTTTGCAGATACATCTTTCCTTATTGCACAGTTGCTTTTTGGTCTATATTTGTTTGGGTTTTTTTGTTGTTTTTTTTTGTATTCTACTGCTTCCTGATGGTCTTAAAGATCTCTAATTTTGAATTGGTTGTGAAATCATCCTTGTGGCCTCTTTTTATTAACTCTTCCACCAGGAGTCTTTGGCTGTGACCCTGTGCTTTCAAGTGTTGCTCAGGTCACGCTGGGCATTTGTCCCGTTTGAAATTGGCCCTTTTTTGGCAGAACTGCATCTGCTTTGTCTGCTCTGCCCTATTTTTCCTGTTTGAACTTGGCCCTTTTGGCAGGGCTCTCTCTCCCTTATCTGCTTAGGTTGTTCTGCAGGGCTGTGGGGATCAGTTGAATATCCCTTGTACAACGAGGTGATTGTGGCTACCTCGGTCCTTGGCAGCAGATTCCTTGTTGACTGTACAAGACAAATAGTTCAGGATGACTTTAAATAAATCCACTTGAGATATTAAATGCAGCTGATAACACGAGGTAGATGCATTGAATGAGGAACTGGATGATCTTCTGGAAATGGATGTACCAGTTTCCAGTTGAAACTATTTTAAGGCCAGCTCTGATCTTCAAACTGGGTTTGTGGCTTTAAAAACAAACAAACAAAAAACCCCTACCCCAAACCCAAATCACACAGTGATTTTCATACCTTTTAAAATTAGGTCAGATTATATTTCTGAATATTTGAAAAAAATTTAGGTTGCTCTTTGCTGGAAAGGCTGTCAAGAGAAGTATTTATATAAGGAATTAATTTTGAAAACTTCTGCCTGTTTTCACTGGGTGAGATAATTAAATGTAAAAGTTCCAGGCTGAAATTCAGTATTTTAAATGACAGGGAAGATTGGCTACTTGTGTTCGTGTTTCTAGACATGCAAGAATTGGGTTTTGTTTTGTTCTGTCCCCTGATCTAACCCTTATTTTACTCACATCAAAGATGAAATTTCTATTTCTTCCTTAAGCAAGATAATTTAAATTTTTTACTTTTGGCCATATCACAAGAGTTTTCAACACTTTCTAGAAAAGATATTATTAATTTAACATCTGGAGTTTATGACAAAGTCTTTTTAACAGATAAACTTTTATAGTATTGTTTAAATTAATGGATTTTTGTGCTTTGACTCTTTGATCAACTGCAATAATCTATCTAGTCTAAGAAATCAAGATGTAATTATTAAAAAAAACTAGTTGTTGAAATACTTTTGTATCATGATAATTGGTTTTGGTAGGAAAAGATTGAAGGCAATAAGGTTTTATATTAGCAGATACTCTCCTGTTTAAAATGTCTTTATTTAAAGTCAGCTCTTCCCTACTTAAGTCTTGGTTTGAGGACTGGGAGGAACTCTGGAATGGCAATTTAGAGAACCTTAATTAATTGTGCTGAGTTCAGTGTGTAAAGCCAAGGAAGCCAGGGAGCTTTCTGCTGGTGAACAGGGACATTCTCCCAGGACTTCTTCACAAATCCAAGTTCAGAGCAATGCTCCTGCTTTCCCCTCCCATCACAAAAGACCCATGGTACCCAATCCTCAAAAATCGATAAACATAAAGCAAATGGAAAAAAATATTTCAAAGTAGCAACAAAAGTGTTTAAAAATACCCCAGCCTGTAGCACACTGGAAGTGTTATAAAGGCTGGGAAGGCAGGAGAGGAAGTTCTTGGAAGTGAATCGCGTGGATAATCCAAGGATTCAGGCGGGAGCTGTGTCAGGGTTTGTAGCACGCACTGGCAGGAGTCAAGAGCAGATGACAGCAGCCAAGTGTGAGGCTGGGGACAGAGTTCCCTCACTGGAGAGGCGAGCACGGGTTTGTTCAGTAGCCCACAGCTCGTTAACGGGAGCCGCAAGCAGCGCTAATTAACGAGCAAGGCCGCGTCTCTTCAGCGGCGAGCGCCTGGCGTTGTGCTTGGTTTTGAGTCGGTGTGTGCGAGTCAGGTGAGCTGGCAGGCAAAATTCGTTAATGAATTAAAAGTCATTAATGAATGAATGAATTAATTCATCCCCGTTAGCAAAGGCCACGGTCTCGTTCTACAGCTCGTGCAGTGCTGGGGGATCTTAGAGGGACATGGAATGGCAAATTTCACCTCACGCTGGTTTGGGTTCCTGCTTGGCTGTGATTGATGGGGTAAAACAGCCCAGTTTGTGCAGACAGAGCCCACCATTTGCATGATCTCCTCTGCTCTGGGTGTAATTCATAAAGGAAAAGCTGTCAAGGCTTGGGTTGGTTTGGAGTTTTTTAATGGTTATTTTCGTTTTTTATTTTTTGTTTAACATTTAAGGCAAAATTGTATTCTCAGGTACAGCCACTTAAATATCCATGTCTGCCTGTGGGTTTGTAGCCATGGCTAGTGTTAGGACAGCAAGGTCCTTCAGAGTGTGGAGATTTCAACCCAGTAATCACCACTGCTCTTAACTGGCAGCAGCGGTGCCCAAATTTTATTCAAATTAACTCTTCTGTACAGCAGGGCTGGGCCCAAGGTGCCAGAGCCTCCCTAGGGATGAGAGAGTTCCCTTTTCCAGGAAGGTTAATTGTTAATAAAAGAAACAAGGAGGCCTGGTTTTTATGAACAACTGTCTATATTGCTTGAAGTTATGAAAGAATTCATCCACGTGGATCTACTTTCCAGCTGGGAATCTGGTGCAATTTCCAGCTGGAGTCTGATGCTCATACTCCTCCTTTTGGGAGGTGTGCTTGGAGTTTCCCCCTAATCCTTTCGAAACATGGAAGTTCCAGTCTACAAAAATACTCAAAGTTTTGACCTTCCCCTAAATCTGAAGCAGCAGCTGATAAACACCACTTTGCCATCACCTGAAGAGCTGACAGCTTTATTTCAGTTATTCTAATAAATAAATCCTAAACAACTCAGTCACCGAAATAAAGCCTAAATGAGAGTGGTAGAGCAGCAGGCTTAGAAGAAAATTTGGAGGTGTGGGTTTATTGTATTAAAAATGATGTCTGACGGGGGTAAAATGGCTCTTCCTCAGTGTCACGTTGACTTAGTTTTGTGTGTTCTACTCACTGCAATTTCATGTGCTGCCAAGCAGCCTCGAAAATTGTCTCTTCTTGCTTCCAGTCTGACTTCTGATGTCCCAAAATAGATGCACATTTTTTTTCTTCAATCCAGGTGTTTATGTTTAGATGGGGAGAAAATTTAATCTTCCACTCAGAATATCTTCTGTAAACACTTATAGTGCTATTAATGTTCTGTATGTGATGTTTTTATAGTATCTGACTCTGAAAAGGAACATTTTAAAGTGGGTTTGATTGCAGCTACTCATCTCTTTCCACTCATTTTCTGGCAAAAAACCCCCCAGAATCTACAACAGCAATAATGCTATTGAAAAAGGAAATTATTGAAATACTTAAGAACATCTGGGAACCAAAATTGAAAAGAAATTTTATTAAAAGATACGTAAAAAAAATTGGGTAATCAATCAATGAGCCATGTTACCATTTCCAACCGACTAAAAACCTGGAAGATATTTTTTTTTATTTTTTCAAAGCTTGCAGAAAGAGAAGGAAGGCAGAACATGGGTCATAGGACACAGTGGATTCCCAAATTATTTTCTTCAGTGGAAAAGCATGAAGTTGGGCCATTTGGAAGACTGTGTTAACAAAATTAGCCTCACCTGGGGGATACCACATTTGAAGGAATTGACTACAAAAATTCAGGTGTGCAGAGAAAGGCAGAGGTGGATTTCATTTTAAATCTTATCGTGTTCAGTGCTAATAATGAATTTGATTTTGAACAGTGCAGAGATTGTCTCTGCCAGAAGAGAGACAGCAATGTGCATTTCAAATGCTGGAAATATTGCCCTCGTTTTATAAAGAAGCACTTGCTCCTAATTTAAGTGCTTGTACTTCATAAACTCGAGCTGCTCTACACAGAAGGGAATATATTTTACCATGGCTGTTGTGTTTTTCACTCTGACACAAAGCAGCTTCCTTGAACAAGGTTCTGAATGAGCTTTTCTTTCATGGAAATATTGGAGATGCTCCTGCAATTCAAAAAATGATAAAAAAAAAGCTGAAGGGAATTCAAACAAGAGGTAGAGATTTTATGACAGACCACAAAGCAAATCCTGCACCAGCTGTAAACTGTAAGAGTTAAATTAATATCTGGGGGTTAAGATATGCAAACCTGCATTAACCACCAGGTGAAAACATCGATTTCCATGGTAAGGAAGAGTTCTGAAAGTGGGCAGTGAATTAGGTCACATCTGAGTGGCCTTCAGGCTTCTGAGCCATGGGTTTCCATCGCTGAATTTCAAAGCCCTGGCCAGTGCAGAGCATGGCAATAATTCAGAAATCTCCTGTTTTGAGGAGGATGGAGCACAGGTGGTGTTTGAATACCTGTCAGTGGGGGCTGCCCTGCATTACTGAATAACCAAATTCTGGCTGTCTGGGACTGTTTAACTCTCACGTGCCCTTTATTGACCTGTAAATGGAAGCCAGACCCATTTGCAAAATCCATAGCAGCCCACATGCCTGTGATCTGCTTTTAATTACAGAGCAACATGGATCTCTGGAGTGATCCCAGTTCTCAAACTGGTGTGAGCCCAGCTTGGGTAGCTCTGCCTGCCTCTACCTCTGGCTGGGGAGGAGCAAGCATAGACTGGTGTGTGACAATTTCTGCTTGTCACAGACAGAAAAGGGGCATTTCTGCCATTTAGAGATGAGATTTTCATCCCATGGGATTGACAGGGATGGGGCAGTTGTGGTGCTGAGGTGTGGAAAAATCCTGTACGAGTCCAGGCCTTTGGAAAGAGGTTTTCAGAGCCACACCAGCTGTGTAGTACTGGTCTGATGCTTTGTATCTGAAAAGACTTCAAAGGAAAAGTGGTCAAATTACACATCTGCATGACCAGATGATCTGTATGGCATCGCTTTCCAAGATGTTGTCATTTTTACTTTGTGGTTTTGTAGGAAATAAGAAAAGCGCTGGAAAACGTCAAAGTTTTCCAGCTTTCATAGATGCTAATTGTTACAATGGACAAACTCAGCAATGTGGTGATTAGGAATTACTCCCAAGATACTTTTCTGGAAGAAGAATCTTGTATTTTTTGACTGTTTTCTTCAGATTGTATTTGAAATGATGTTTTTCGTCTGTTGTTTCCAAACTCCAAGCAGCTTTGCTTCCTTCTTTATTCCAAGTAATTGATTCGTTGCTGGGAATTGTAAGTTATGTTTTTCTGAGGAGAGGTGTATTGAGTTTCAGATCTTCATGTTTAAATGTCTTGCTTTTCTCTCTATCAGTTGCCTCTGCTCAGCCAAAATTGCCCCTGATGTGGTGCCCTCAGCTCCTGTCAGTTGTCTTGCACAGACAAAGACTGTGCTAAGTGGTGGTTTTTCCCTGTAAACGTTCTGTGAGCTGGAACCTGGGATGGTGAATTATAGATAAGAGCACCTGAGAGGGCTGAGGTGTCTGTTCCCAGAATTTTCTGATGAAAAAGTTGCTTGAGGAACATTGTGCCTTTAATAATTGAGAAGGCTGGGCTGGGCATGAGGTGTCCTTGGCATGCAGAAGATCAATATTAGTGCTGGATGTCTGGGTATGTCCAGGACAGTTTCCACCTGAATCAACCTCAGGAAGCTGCAGGACTTTCCTGGAAGGCAAAAATTGTTTTTGTGGACTCTTTTCAGAATATCCACTGAGTGCAGCTTGGTACTTCTCAGAACTGGGAAGATGTTTTGTCCAGAGTGTGGTACCACAGGGAATCATGTATCTCATTGTGGGAGCAGCAATGTGTTTTTACTGCCTCTCAAGCTGTCCACAGCTACTTTCTTTGAGCATTTTGCTGTTTTTCAGTCAGGTTATATTCCTCCATTAATGTTTTTCAGTCAGGTTATATTCCTCCATTAATGTTTGATTTGGGGAGATCAGCATTTGCAATAATTTATGTGAATAAGTTCATGTCTTAGATCATGGGGTGGTTTTGGAGGGAAAGTAGAAATGTCACGTTTTCCATTGAGCTAATGAAGCCATTTATCTGTTAGGATATGAGACATAAATGTTGCTTTCTTTCACACAAAAGTTGCTCAGTCAAAAGGAGGACCAGAGGTTTACATTTTGCTACAAAATATGAAATTGCTTTCAAGAATTAGCAGTACTGAAAATGAGTGGGGAGTAGAACCCTTGTGTATTATTATTTTTTTTTATTATTATTATTATTAACCATGGTATCTACAGGCAGAGTGAGATTTTTTAACATAACATATTCAGCATCATCATAGTTACCAACAAATTAAGACAGGATCAGGTGGCAGTTCCTGGTCTGGCACTTGATTTTGCTTTAGAGTTTTAATTCTGTACACGTGTAAGATGCAATTCTGATGAATCCTGTAATGTTCTGCTTTTATCTGTGATGTATTCCCCAAATCCTCATTGTTTGTAGGCAAAAGGCAGAGCAATATGCCAACAATGTGGTACAGAGGGGAATAAAGTTAAAGATTCTGTTTCAGTTCAGAGGTATTTATCTCTTGTAGGCTTCATAATAAAAAAGATTATTTGTTCAATTAATTTCCAAGAACAACTTACCATTATTCCAGTAATTCTTAGCTTCACACTGTGTGCAAAATTCTTGCTGAGAGCTTTTTATGTGGAAAAACAATTGCTCTTTGTGTATTAGAAGCCATGTTGCATTTGACAATAACAATGTTATCTTTATTAAATTTCCTTGTTATACCTTTTGATTTATAGCCCTCCATAAATCCTCATTTTAAAGCAACCTCTGATCTGGTGCTTTTAGTGCTCCCATGCTGATACTAAATTGTGGGCTAAAATAATAGAGAATTCCAGTTGTAATCCTGAATCATGGGAACTGGAAATCCTGAGAGATCAGTACTGAGCAGGCAGCACAGCGTTTCCTGAGGGGATCCTTTTTGTGGAATTTTAATATCCTAGAACATGGTAATTTTTATTCCTTTCAGCATTTTTTTCTCAGGTTCTAAAGGATGCTTTTTGGGACAAATAGTGAGTGTGTGAGGCCAGGCTCCATTCGGGTCAGATCCTGCTCTTCACAGTGTATTTGGGGCACTGTGAGGGATCTGTTCCTAATCCAGCACAAACCTGGGACTCCTTCTCAGGCTGGGAGAATCCTCAAGGAAGCTGAAATATCTGGACATTCACCTTGGAGTCCCTTGCCCAGCCAGGCTATAAATACCTGAACTAGGCCAAGAAAGGCAACTCAGGTGTCCTGTGATACTCCTGGATAAATATTGATGTGCTCCAAGGCATTTGACAGGGGAAGGGAAGGCTCCAGCTGAGCATCTGCACAGAAGAAACAGGGAATTATCTGTTGCCACCGAGGCCTTCATCCAAACCAGCTTTATGTCGAGGCCTAAGTGTAACAGGGGAGTTTAGTTTGAATGCTAAACGAACAAAACAAATGCAGAGTTCCCAAAAGGAAGCAGGAGTGCAGGTGTGAGCATGGAAAAGTCCTGCCCATGGCTGAGAATAGCAGTGGGAGAAGCTCCAGCATGTGGCATTGCTCGAGGTGTTTCCTAATAGAGCTTTCATGGATACTCATGAGGGAAAAAGGGGTAGAGCTGGGCCTCAAAGAAGATCTGTTTGTTGAGGGCAAAATGGTGAAGGAGATGGATTTTTTCCCTACAGAGTTCATAGTTGCACAGGGAAAGAACACTTATGTCCAAGGCTGGCCACTATTTAAAGCTGGACTTCTCCAGTATTTACAGCATTCTAGGCGTATTCTGCAATGGCTGAAGGGTGAAGAGAAGAGAGGAATTTTATTTCACTGTCTCTAAACCTTTCCAGCAGAGGAGGATATACTAGAAATTGCTCAAAGCAGAGCTGAGGTTCTTCTAAATCTAACGAGGAGCTGAAGGATGGGGGAGTGAGGTTTGTGTTTGTCTCCTCTCAGCAGCAGCTGTTCCTGCATGGTGCCACTGATGCTTGTGTCAATGCTGGGCTGAAATGTGGGATTGAACACGTGCAAAGCTCTCCTGGACACTTCTGTGCAGAGCTCTGCTAAGGAGGATTCCTCAGCTCCTCACTCTCCTCTTCCCTCCTCTCTCCATTAGGATTTTTTGGGCAGGAGACCCAATCTATTCTGCAGGCCTTTCCACAGAAACATCCATACAGTTGTAGTTCAAATAGCCCAACACCACCTCTGTGGTGAGTTACAAATCCAAAGCACAGACCCAGGGAGTGAGAAATAAGATCTGACTCACAAAATCAAAGCTGTTGGTGCATCACTTGTCCTGGGTGCATTTTGCCTTCCCCCTCCTGAAGTCACCAAGCCTCAAGGAACAACCTGAATGTCATCTTGACTCTTTACCAATTTTGTTCTAACCTGGAACAAGAGGACAACAAAGGAAAAACACGTGCCTCGGGACAAAACTTGCCTGTTGTCATGAGTTAACAGTTAACTGGTGAAAGAACATTGGAATACTTAGAAATCAAGCTATATTTAGAGTTTATTCAGTGCAGTGGCAAGGTCAGTGCCTCGTCCCCTGTTGGGAGTGCAGAATGCAGGACAAGGGTGCTCCACCAAAATTCACAGCTGAACACGTCCAGGAGGCTCCAGAGCAGAGGTGCCTGACTGCCAGAGAGAGGGGAGACTGGCCTTGGAAATCCAGCTGCTTCTTTGGAATAGAAAGGAGGTGCTGTCTGCAGAAGTCAGGAGTTATCTCCAAGGTCTCTAGGGAAGCACTTGCATGGTGGTTATAACTAATCTAACTCCAGAGATCCTGCTTGAAAAGAAACCTAAAGAAACCCCCAAAAAACCACAACTATGAAAACCAAACCCAGAGAGATGCTGCTAAGAAACAGTTTGGGAAGGATGCTTGTGCCTGGAAGTGTTGGGGGTGATCACAGGCGTGCTTTGCTTCTATTTTACCTTAGAATTTGCTTATTCCAGGCCACAGAGACAGAAAATGTGTCAGGGATTAATCAGAATAACTGGCAATTGCTGAAAAACAACAGTTTTGTAGGTGTGTGTGTCTATTATGGATGGACTGGTCTGAAAAGCAATGCAGGACATTGTGTATCCGTATGGAAAGTGCTCTAAAGAGTTTGGGGTGTTGTCTACAACTTAACCTCAAGCCTGGAGCTTTTATTCTGCTTTTTAGAATAGCAGCTTCACAACTGGAAGTGCAATTACAAAATTCATGCTGGAGTGAAATGTGGTCATTCACACTTGCATTTGGATATTCTTCAGCATTTATTGTATTTGTGTGGATGACTAATCAATGTGGAACAGAACGCTCTGGCTCTTAGCTGATTCACAGTCTTCTGTCAGGGAATGAAGTGCTGATTGTCTGCGCCACTGAACAGGGATGGAGCAGGTTTTTTGGGATAACCTGTGGTGTGAGAGGGTTACTGTGCAAATGAATCCCCTGAATAGTTCCTATTTCACGGTCCCAAAGATCTGTATGGAACTTCTACACATTTCCTAGTGATAAAAAGAAGAGAATAACTCTTTCACCCTGGCTTTTGACACTTTGCTCTATTTCCAGACCTTTGCATCCTGGTGTGTATTGCATCTGCTTCTTGGTTCACCTGCTCCTTTGGCCATCTCAAATGAAGACAAGGGATTTTGAAATTAATTTATCTTAATACCATTCTGAATAGCTGGGCTGCTAAAAGGGATGTAGTGAATAAAAGAATTCCTTAAATAAAATTCCATCTTTGGAACAGGTTGTTGAATACAGACATAAAACTCTGAGTTAGGAACTCTTGTTGACCCACTACTTCCTAAAATATAATGCTGCTACTAAGAATATCCTTACATATCTCAGACATAATTTGTGCATTTGAGATAAATAACTTTCTAGTTGGTTAGATGAGAGATCATTTAAGGTAACAAGCTAAAAAAGGATATAACCTAGTTATTAGTTCTCATCCCAACAGCTGCTTTAATGAAGTAAGAATTTTAATAGTCCTGGGGAGCTGTGCCTGGGGAATGGCTCTGCTTTGTCAAAACTGAGAACCTTGAGGGGAAAAGACAGATCCATTTTCTCCAGACTGGCCTTTTAATGGAAGGAAAGAATAGGCAGCTGCTGTGGGCAGGGATGGACTGAGAATGTCTTTTCCAGGGACCCATACACAGAGATACTGCTGGGATATTGAAAAGCATCAGATTATATAAGCATCAAGTTGAATGAAAAAGAATGTTGCATAATTTTTTAGCACGCTTTGACTTCTGCTTTGGTAAAATATGCTGAAGTTCTGGCAGCAGTGTTGAGGCAGGAGCCCAAGTACCTGTCTGGTTCTGGAAATGTCAGTATGGTCTGATAGGTATTTGTAGTGCTGAGTTAATAAAATTGGGCTTCATCTCATAGTGCATGACAGGACAAACTTTATACTGAAAATCTTTTCTCCTGAGATTTCATCAGTTTGATACTCCGGAGGTTCCTCAGTTTTTGGTGAAAAATGGATTCAAAAACTCCTTTTGGAAGGGTTAACTTACAAATAGAATGTAGTCAAGAGCACCAGTGTGTGCCCTGGTGAAAGGCAGGGAGACACTGGGTTTTGTCACACACTCCCACGTGTCTTTGTGCTGAAGGCAATGTGGCATTTGTGGGACAGAACCGTGACAGGTTTCCAAAACCGTGACAGGTTTCCAAAACCATGATGCTGTTCTCAGGAATGTTTCCCAAAGCTCTGGAATCTCTGAGGCACAACCCAGCCCTCTGCAGTGCCTTGGACACTGGGCACGTGCTGGGTGTGGTTCACCTTAGACACACCTTGGGAGACCCTCAAGGAAGGTTTTGAGCATTTTCTTCATTCAGAGCACTTCCAGTAAATCTATGTGTGCTCAAATAGTTCATCTGGAGTTGGATCATCCACAGGGAGACTTAAGTGTGGTGTTAAGTGAAAAGAAGTTTGTGTGTTAACTGGCTCTGTTCTGGAAAAGAATTAATTAGTGCCTGAGCAATGGTTAGTCTGTGGAGGTTTTGTTCAAGCCTCCCAGGCTCTGTGATACGAGCAGGACACAAAATCGAGTCTGTTCATCCTCCTTTGTTCTGTGCTGATGCTGTTCAGTTCACAGGGAGTTTGGCTTTTATGCTGTGCCTCTGACAAATGAAGACTCCAAAGCCTCCCTGTCAGGCTGTTGGAAGTGTGTGCACACGGAAAGCTGGGAATGGGAGTAAAGGAAAAAAAATGTCTGCATTTATTGCCTGAGATCTGGAACAATGGAAATGAAGCTGCACATTCCAGTTTTTCAAAGGTGGTGGAAGAGATTCAGAATTCTGACAGGTCCCAGTAGTCTTTGGTGAGCATTCTGTTCTTAAGCAACTGGGATTATTCTACTTCCATCTTCTGTAAAGCTGCACACAAAATGTGATGTCCAAAAACATCATTAAGAAAATTTAAATTTGTAATCACTTAGGAAATTGGTTTTTTGGTACTATGCAGTTTGTCAGAAATTTGACATTGCATTGAAAGATCCTGATTTAACTCTGTCAGCCTGACTTAATTTTCTGTTCTATATTTGCAATTAGTGGTAAAGGTTACACCCTAGGAGATGCTCTGGATTCCTGAAATCACATTAGTGACGAGTTATTTAATCAGCAGCACTATTTAAAGGTGCTTGAAAATAACGTTGTGCCACTATGACCGTGAGAGAGTTTGTATGAGGTGTTGAAGACACGTGCAATGAAACAAGGATTAAAAAAAGCTGTAAGTCTAAAACAGGCTGTGGGATGCTAAAAATGTAAGGTGGTGGATGTCAAAAAAAGTCACTTGGTGGTTGCTGTCTTTTCTTGAGGCAGAAACAGAGGACATTTAGTCAGCAAAAGGAAAATTGAGGAGTTTCTTGTTGGTAGCTCGGATCTTTCTCTTTCTTCCTAGCGGTCTGTAGCCATGAGACAATAGAAATATCTTCATTTTTCACTAGCACTGTTCTCTGCCTGCAGAGCAGAGGAAGATGGGGAATTCTGATAGTGTTTATAAAGCTGCCTGGTGGTTGTGAGGAATCCTAATGGCTTTTCTGCAAGGGCAAACAAGGAGGCAGCCTTCTCATCCCCATTCCTAGAGCTACATTTGCACCTTCCAGATGCAATCAAAACCCTGGCCCACAGGCTTTAAAGAGCAGTCGATAACTTATTATGTATTCAACTTCCATGTGGTGCTTCTCATATTTGTTGTTTGTCTGTCTCCTGACCTTATTTGTGGGATAAAGGTGGCAGTGAACATGGGAATTATTGTAAATACTGTGTGTGCTTGAATGGGGAGAGCAAATGAATGGCACTAGATAGCAACGTTTATTGTGTCAAGTCTTTGGGATGTCATTTATGTGTAACTACTCCTAATTAGTGCCATTCAAACCAACTCAAACGACTCCAGAGCAGATGCCAGTTGTTGCAAGGGATGAGCCTGGATAGTTGTCATTTTGTACAGTCAACTGGCACTCCGAGCTCTGACAGATCAGGCATGGGGAAAGGTTTCAGTCCTGGTGCTCACAGCCACTTTTAATTGGGAACATGTCTCTTAATAAACTCTAATTGGGGCACTGCTGCTTCTTGGGTGAGAGCTGCCTTTTTCTTGGGCCTCAGTTATTCCTTGTGAGCAGCAAGAGTTTCTAGTTCCTCCTCCGTGTCATCTATGGAAAATGGCACCATCTTCCAGTTCCTCCTCTGTGTCATCCATGGAAAATGGCACCACCTTCCAGTTCCTCCTCTGTGTCATCCATGGAAAATGGGCTCTGTGCTTCATCCTGGCTGGGAGCAGCGCTGGAGAATGGGATAACATCTGATACCCATCCAAGAAAGAGCAAATCCCCAAACTTCAAGCATAGGAATGTTTCTTGGAGGAAATGTGCTGAAAAATAACCTAAATTTCAGCCGAAACTCTGGTGATAAATAATTTAAGTTGAATCATTCAGCGATAATTTTGCTTTTGATTTGAATGCAATTTATAAACATAATCAAAGAGCAAAAATATAGCTTTGTGCCAATTGACATCCAAATAACAAAGTCTTCACTTTGCAGGGATGCTTCCCCACCCTCTAAAATTGCCTTTTATTTAATTAAGACTCTCCAGGAGGCTGCCGCTCTTCCATGGCTGAAGCAGCAGCTGTAGTGCAGTGATGAACCTCAGGAAAAGCTGAACATCTCTGGCACTGCTGCGAGTCTTGGCAGAACAATGGCAAAGATCCTCTTGGTATTGCTAAGAAAACAACCTTTTATAGCAATTTTCTCAGTCATCACCATAATACTCTGCCCTGGGGGCTGTGATTTTAAAACCAGTAATTTTGGATGTTTCCCTAATGTAATTTAATGTGCTCTTTTTCAGAGGTATTTAAAGCGACGCTCAGGCTGCCTTTGCCAAGATAATTGTGAGAAAGTCTAAATAAGATTGAAACTTGATGTTTGCACTGCTGTTAAGTGGAGCCCAGGGTAGTGTGGGGCCAGAGGAGATGCAGGTGCCAGGCTGTGATCCCAGGGCTGGTGGGATTAACCTCCCTGCCTGAGCTCTTCTCTCTCCCGCTTGTTTTGTGGGATGCTTGGAACTGGGCTGGTAATTGCTGAGTGCCCTCATGACCCAGGTCAGGCTGAGCTCTGATTAATTTTTCTGTCTCACATTGAGAGAAGGACTCTTGAAAACCGAGCTGAGGTGACAGCAGTAATAGCACTTAGTACAGGTGTCTCTAGAATGACCCCATAAGGAGAAGGGGTGAACTATTAACACTTCAGAAAATATTTGGGGTATTTTGAGGCCTCTGCTTTGTGTCGAGGGAGTTCCCTTGGTTCCGTGGAGCTGTGCCAATTCTCACAAATGTTTCCGAATAGTTCCAGCCTGATTCAAAGCCTGCCTCACTCCACCCTCAGGCACTTCTTGAGTTTCTCTTGGCCATGCTGAAAATAGATTTCTCTTTGGGATGCTTGTGTGAACCAGAGGTTGGTGGAAAGTAGAAGAGTAGAAAATTAAACAGGAACGATGTTTTACCTTTACTATACAGTGCTGAGTAGTATCCCTGAATTGTGGAGATGGAAAGCTCCAAAAAAACACTCATTTGGAAGGAAGGGTGATGCTAAGGAGCACTAAGGATGGTACAGAGTCCCCCAGGATGCTGGGAATGCTGTCCTGCCACACGTGATGGGATTTGTCCCTATTAGCACAGGAAGGACTCTGGAGTCACCTCAGGTGAACATTTAGAGCTGAAGGAGTTTCAGGACCATCTCCTGAGCTGGTGCGCGTTGCACTGATCATCTAGAGCCACGAGCTTTATGCCATTTTAGGTCCTTATTATATCTGTCTCTTAATTAACATTAGCAATTACTTCCTTGGGTTGTTATAAAATTTAGGTGAATTATTATTTTTTAAATGGGAAAAATTGCATGAGATGAAAATTTCTCTGAGATGTTCATTCAAAAATATCTCGCTTAGGTTAACAGCAGACAACAAAGACATTTTGTGGTAACTGAACTAACTTTGTGTTAAATTTAGGCACGTGAGTCGTGTCTCCTGCTTGGACAGAGACTTTGAATGCAGCAGGGAGACTCCAGGAATAATTATTTCCATAGCTTAGCAGCACTCCTTGCATCCTTAGTGCTGAGGTCAGGGCTCACGTGAAAGGGGTCCCAGCTCTGAGGTGGTTAAACAGAATTCTCTGCATTTTGAAGCATAACTCCGTGCAAGAGTTCATCACTTATAAAACTGAAGTGCAATATGATTTTCCCAAGAGGCACTAAATCCTCACACTTCAGACAATAGGTCTATTTCTCCTTAATGAGGAAAAATTCACTCTTGGCTCAACTCCCCTGAAGTTAATTTCTCTGACAATAAATTTGGCCCAATATGTCAATACAAACTTAACTCACTTGTGTTCATAGAGATTAACTCAACAGCATCTTATGTATGCCCAGAATAATTAGTTTACTGTCTCTTGAGGTTTATTTAATTAATTTAGAATGCTTTCCATTTAGAAGATACTTGCTGCAGAAACAGGTCTGTTGTAGATAAGAGAAACTGTAACTACTACCTCAGTCTTGTGCTTGACTTGGTGGACAGAAAGTATTTGGAGCAGGGAAATTAATTTCCTTTTGTTCAAACTGCTCTCCCTGAGCCTTTTTTATAGAATTCCAGCAACCTGGAATGGCTTTCTGCCTTAAAATAATATTCAAATGCTTCGGGTTTTTTACATTTTAATAGTCCTGTGCTTCTTCTGATCAGCTAAGAACCATTGCAATACTTTTTGAAATTTGTTACAGCTTCAGAGAAGATAACTTATTTATAGGAAAGTCTTTCACATCTGCAGTCAGATGCTGAATTTTTAAAGGCAGGGTATGTGTCAGAAGCTAAATAATTAAGATACGTGCCTGCTCAGCATTTTATTTCAAATATTAAATATTACATAAGAGATTTTTTCCCTGTGGAAATCAAGCCGTTAAAGCCATGCAGTCTCAGCCAGAAAATCACTGTATTGTACAGTTAAATTGACACATCCTGAATCCTCCAAATAGTTCTAAAACAGTTCTTAAAATATTTCAGCATTCTGAATGCTGATTCCAGTTGTCCCTGTTTAGGAATGTGATGACAAGTTGTGGCTGTTACATCAGCTCACCCTTGCAGGGATCGTTTGGAAGCTCCGGGGGAATTTTAAAGCAAATTTTAGTGTTTGGAGCAACAAAGGTAGAGGCCAGGCCAGGACTCTCCATCCTTAGCTCACATAAAACCTTAGCAAGGTGTATTCCCTGCACTGCCACCATGGGAAACGTAATTCCAGATGAAACGCAGCCCTTCAACTCCTTCTGTTGTAAACCACTGTCCTCCGCTGGAAGGAATTAAAACTGCACGAATTCCCCTCAAGATCTCTGCTGCAAACTGCGCATCCTTCTCTGGGAGTGTTGCTGACAGAGCAATCCTCTCTATCCTTACATCTTCCATAAACTCCTTAACGTGGAATCACATTTAAAAACCTCCCGAATCTTTGAATGCTCCCCGCGTAGTTTCCTCAAGTTTTGCCGGCGTTTAAACGCTTGCATCAAACATCGATGAAATGGTGGCCTGGGAAATGGTGGTGGCGAAGTTTCCTTCTCCAGCAAAACCTGGGCAATGCAAGGCACCAGCACAAATTTCCAGAGGCTCAGGTTGCAGCTGTGTCTCCATTTCCCAGCCCCATGGAGCAGGGTAATGTTATCCGGCCCCGCGGATACGCTGGAGGCACACTCCGCTTCTCTGTCCTCTCCCATCACCAGAACTCAGAGCTTGTCACCTTCTTGCCTCTTTCCCTGCAGGAAAACACTTGGAAATCGCAGGTTTCCGTGAGGTTAATCTTCAGGAGGTTGGTCATAGGTTGGTCATGTTCTCCCCACAGGTTGTGCTTAGACTTGGGCTTCTATCTCCAGAGGGTGGGAAAACCAAGGCATCAGGTTCAGCTGCGGAATTACTTTCACTTAGCGTTGTTCCTCTCCTTTGGCACCTTTCCAAAGGGATGTGGGGGTGTTTGAAGGGGGTAGCTGTTTGGCTACCAGTGGGAGACACTTCCCTGCTTCCCCCTCCCAGCTCAAGTTGTGGCACAAACAGGTATGGAACTCCCCAGTGGTCCTCTCCCACTTCCCCACATTTTGGCATTCTTCACATTTCCCATCAGCTGCACCTCTAACCTGGAGATCCAGTCTGGCTTTCAGAACAAAAGCATTTCATACACCTGTATAAATGGATGTTATTTTCAGTTGGGCAAACACTGCCCTGTCAGTGCTGTATGTGATGGTTTGGGGTTTTCCCCCCGGTTTATGTTTGCAGGAATATAAACAGATGTTTGCAGAAAGGTCATGTTTGCATCATTCGAGAACTTGTGTCTGGTTTTGGGAGGGTTTTGGTTTTGGAAAGCTGTGTATGTGTGCTGTGTGATTTACCTCACCTGGCAGTCCCGAGAGCAGGGAGTGCTGGTGATGAGCTGTCTCTCATTATTTCTGAGTTGTTTGTCACTAATTATAACCAGAGCAGTTGAAACGATTGGTTGGGAGTGTACCAAGATCAATGCTGAGCAATCCCAGAGAGGTGACCACAGTGACCCAGGAATGGACACGCTGCTGTCCTTGGCTCTGGCCATTCCTACTGCCAGTCTTTTCAGGCCATCCATCATTCCCTTCTCTTGGGGATCAATTTTCCATGCAGAGGAGGTGCCTGGTGGATGAGACAGATCTGTAGTAGGAGGAATGTGTTTTTCACTGAGTTTTCAGCACTCTTGGGATTATGAAACATCAAAAGGGAACTTGCATGAGGCAAGACAATGTGTCAATAACAGCCTCTGCCTGCTCTGCTGGGGCTGCAGCAGCTCGGGAGAGTATTCCTGTCCCTCTGGGAAGCAGGTGTAACTTACCTGCTTCTGTATTCAGGGATCATCTTCCACCCTTCCATCAGCTGCTGGGGGTTGAATGAAGGGGATGAATATACAGGAATATCCTTAATAACGATAAAAGCCTTCAAAGTGCAAATACTGGAAGGTGTTCTGGAAACAAGGAGGGACCTCAAGTGCCTCCAGGGATGCTGGTTCAGCCCCAGGAGATCTACCAGGGTTCCCCTCCCCGTTTTTGGGTGCTCCAGCCTCTGCTCCAACACAGTCCCCTCTTTTCCCCAGCACCCTCAGGGGAATTTCTGGCTTTGCACCTACTCTGGCACCATGCACTCCTTCCTTCCAGGCGTTCATCCTTGGCTTGGAAATCAAAGTGCGTAAATCAACTGCTTCTATCTTCTACTTTTAATGGAAAAGTTGAACTCAAATTGGATGATAAAACACTTAGAATAATTAACACCTCTATGGGGACTCTAAACTCAAGCCTGTTATTTAGTTTCTTTTATGAATAACCTGGGTTTGTTCCTTCATTTGTATTTCCTTTCTTTTTCCTTTCACCACATCTGTCTGCTCCAAGGAACCCAAATGATTCCATGCAGGAGTATTTAATTTTTGCTGTTTCACTACATCCTATATTTCTGGAAGAGTTTGTGGCAGTAACACCTGGTGTAACATATTCTGAGAAATCTGACCCCCAGTTTCTAGACTTGACATTTATCAGTGTTCAGGAATTACAGAATTTGGCCTTTCTTGCTTTGGGGTTTGATACCCACACTTAGTGCTGGGAAGGCAAAGAAAAGCCAATATCTGTTGGAGTTTTAACAAAAATATTTCAAATCCTTTTCCCTGACTGGAACAAATGAGCCAAGGAGAAATATTAGGTGGTTCTCATTGTCATTTTTGATTTGTTGTGTTCTTAAGGACCCTTGTCCATGGATTTAATTGACAGGAGCAGGCCAGTTGTTCTCTGTGCCCCAGGATTGCAGTGTTTGTGTGTTGGTTGTCCCTCTGTGCAGACTCAGAGCTGCAGAACTCAGCATCCTGCTTTTTAGGCTCTACAAGATTTTACTGTTGTGTTCAGCTTGTAACATCTCAGGAAATGACATTTTTTTTCCCTGGCACTACAACTTTTACAACCCCATGCGAGAGAAGTTACAACGCCTTACAGAAATCTTCCCAGGCACTGGGACCAAAACTGAGTGGTAAGAAAGATTAGAAGTGAACTTTACACCACAGCTCTTTTAACTTTGAAGTGTTTCTCAGGGTCTTTTGATAGAAACGATTTTTTTTTAAAAAAATTTAGTTTTTTGAGTAATCTTCGTAGGCAGCACAATTAGAATAGATGAACAGTTTACTTGTCAGTTCCAGATTTTTGCCTTGCTTAAATAAACATTTTTATACAACACTGTAATTACCTTTATTGAAAAAAGAATGAATGTTCTTTATTTAGAAATCAGCTTAGTCATGTGGGACAGTTTGGTAACTTGCAAGTGCAAATTGTGTTTTCCAAAGTTGTTTTGATTGGGATCTGTAAGGTTGTAATTGAAGTAGTACTGAAAAATCCTGGCTAGGGAGCAGAAGTTAAATTGATCTGCTAGAAATTTGGGAATTAAAATGCCAGCATATAACAGTTCACGGAAAAGAAAGATAATTATGGAATCCCAGGATGATTTGGGTTGGAGGAGACCTCAAATCCCATCCAGTGCCACCCCTGCCATGGCAGGGACACCTCCCACTGTCCCAGGCTGCTCCCAGCCCCAATGTCCAGCCTGGCCTTGGGCACTGCCAGGGATCCAGGGGCAGCCACAGCTGCTCTGGGCACCCTGTGCCAGGGCCTGCCCACCCTCACAGGGAACAATTCCTTCCCAATATCTCATCTAAATCTACTCTCAGTGAGAATCCATTCCCCTTTCTCCTGTTGCTCCAGGCTCTTGTGAAAATTCCCTCTCCATCTTTCCTGTGGGCTCCCTTCAGGCAGGACAGAGAACACTTGAAAATAGCTAATGGGGTAAAAAAAGAGAACAACTGGGGAAGACATCGATAAGAGGAGCCTGTTTGCTTTCCTGTGGTTGAGATCAGACTGTGACTTTCTGTGTGTGGAAGTATGAAATCTAAATATAACCATCCCCACGGTATTTTCTGGTGGGTTTTTATACTGCAAGCTGCCAAGAATGCTTGAGATTCCTGCATTTTGTTAAGTTTGTTGATAATAAAAGAAAATTCTTATCAGGCCAGGTTATTTGTAGTTTTTTCAAGGAAAAAATTACTTTCACTTGCTTTTGCAGCATTTTGTTTCCTGCCATAAAAGTGAATGTCAGCTGTGGGCAAGAGCCACCTGCTAAACATCAGAGTCACCAGAAATCTTCATTATCACTGAAATAAGATTTACAATGAGACTGAAATTAATGCAAACCCCCTACAACATTTAAAATCCTCCCACAATTGCTTAAATCCCTGTCTGCATGTCTGTTGTTTTCTCAGGTTCAGCTCCGCAAGTCAGGGGTTATTTATTTTCTGATGGTATTTAAAGATAATGTTTTTCCTAGAGGTCTGATGTTTTTTCCAGATCTGGAGATTTATGGCATGAGGAGATCCAAAATAAAGGACCTTTAATGTGATCTTTCAACTGTGTGTAATTTTAGAAGTGAATGGAAGTTAGAATACATTTAATTTTCTGAAATCCTTTCCAGCCACAACAGAACTGACAAACTGGATCCAACATGGCCATGAAAACAGCCTCTGCTCATCCTTAATTTTGTGTTGCATGTTTGAAATGAGAGTTTTCAAACCGCACTGCTGTGCCCTCCTCATGCGTGCCTGTTAATTCGGAATAGCCTGCTTTGGATTTCTCCACGAAATCCCTTTATTGACAGGGAGCCACAGGATCTCTGTGCTCGGGAAAAGCTGATTTAAACCAGTGTGAGCCACACAGGACAGCTCCACTCTCTGGAGATGTGTTTCCACCAGAGTCTGGTCCTTTGTTGCAAAGAGATCATATCTTTTTGTGCAAGTAAAATTAAAAAAAAAAATTACCTGAGCTTATGTGGGTTTTACCTTTTGAGCCTGCATCAGAGCTTTGTGTTTCATCAGTGTTCACATTCCCAGCTTACCCCTTCCCTTGCATCATCCCTGTGATATTCCTGCCATGATTCCTGCATTTGTGGGTATTTTTGGTGCATATTCTCTCTGTCTCTGCTCACATGAAGGCACAATTATGTGACAGATACATGTGAGCTGAGCAGGAAGGAACACTCCTGATCTATGGCGTGACATTTATTGCACAAACTACGTGTAATCCATGTTGGATTAGCTTCTTCTCTTTTCTCCAGGAATAAAACTTCCTGGGATTAGTGGAAAGCCAAACACTGGCAATACCTGGGCACGTAAGGGTCAGGAAGGATTCTGCTGTTAATGGCTCGAGCATTATGTTATGCAAACACGAGAGCTGTAAAAGCCCAAAGTGTGTGGCTGCATTTGCTGTGAGGATAAACAATCCTTGCTACGAGGATAAACAGAACCTTTTGACCATCGCTGGCTTTTGTACAGACCATTAACATGTAAACCCCTGCTTGCCACTGCAGTGCTGTCTGCTGCTGACTCCTTGGTGCATCGTACAGAGATCACAGCAAAAAGCTGGAGAAAGAAATTCCTTTTTTAACTTGTCTTCGATTGTAATACTTGACTTTATTTCTAAAGGGAACTTCTGTAGCTTCCCAGGAGAAATCCTTGACAAAGGATGTAAATATGAAAAGATGTTTTGGTAAGGTGCTTTCCTTGACCAGTGAAAGAGTTTTGTGTTTGTTTGTTTTCATATTTCATGTGAGACTGTGCTGGAGAGACAGAGACACAGTCAGACAGACAGACAACCTCCAGCTGAAAGGCTGGAGAGAGAAAAGATTTCCTCTTTATTTTCTTGATGATATAATTAAAAAACCTTCTGAAAAATCTATGAGTGATTTGTGGACCAGGCCCTAGAAACAGAGTCACATCTTTACTACAGTGCTGCACAGGAATCCTTTTGGTTTTGGGAATTTTCACTGCACTGCTCCTTCGCTCAGTGGGTGCTTTTACACGAGCACTGTTTGGTGAAGCATTGGTGGTGTTGAGTGGATTTTTGGCTCTTGGGATGCTGCAAGTTGGGACTGAGGTCATCCTCTCCAGTTCCCAGTGTCAGCACAGCTGTTTAGGAAATACATCTGGAATCTTGGGAATGGCCGTGGGGTGTTTCATGCTTGGCTTTGGTGCCACCACTGCATGGGAATTCCAGGGAAAATTAACCAGAGATCCATAATTAGCTGTGTACAGTATGGGATATGCCAAATTGGGATGTAAATGGCTTCATTTTTCCTTATGTTTGTGTTTTGCTGGTCTTCAATCAGAATTCAAATCCCCACTGTGCCACAGAGTGCAGTAATGTCTGATCACAATTTGTGAGCAGAGTGGGCATAGGAGAGGGGGAGGAGAATATGGGAAGCTCAGATGATATCCCACAGATCACAGATTATTCATATTTATTGGGACACAAGCAGCCTAATGACCACACGTGGTTTTCAGGTAAATAAATATGTTCCAGAAAGCATCCTGTGTTATCCTTCCTGGAACTGCAGCTTTTGGACAGCTTGTGTCATCTATCCAAAGGCGACACAATTTCCAGACACAATTCTATTAACAAAAATCCTCGTGCAGCACCAGAACACGTGGGGCCCTGTTTTATGCCATTAGGAAAATTATACCTCAAAGTTTCCAGAAATACTTTAATATAATATTAAAGGAGTTTTGTTCTGAAGAGCAAATATCCAGTGATGAGGGCTGTGAAAAGCAAAGTTGGCTGCAAACAGCTTCATTACCTGCCTGTGTGCCATTTGTTATTTTCTCCCTATACTTGTAGGATTCAAATCCTTCCTGCTGGGCACTTTTCCCCCCTGCTTTAAGTTGTTGCTTGCAAGGCCAAACCTGGCCCTACCATTTTATTTCCTGCACCTGAATGAAACAGCTAATCCAGAAAACACCTTGGGAGCCAGGAAGATTGAATTGTAGATGCCTCTTGTTTTCAGACAGCAATAACACTGATCTGGGTGCTTGGTGTTCCCTCCTCCTGCCCCAAGAAGCTCCCTGTTGTTCCTTTTCCCAAGGAAATGTCCCTCTTTGATGAGCTCCCTGGCGCTGGGCTGGGTTTTGTGCTGTAGCAGTGAGTCATGGCTGCAGAAAGCCTTTTCAAGGGCAAGCCAAGGGTGTTGGAGGCAGCAGCTCGATAAAGCCAGGATTCAGGACTAGTTCCACGCTTTCCAGCCTCGAGGAATACAGCTCGAAGAAGCTGAGGCCTCGGGAGGGGAGCTGCTCACTCAAAATCAACAAAAGGCGAATATTTAGGTGCGGTTCTGTGTGGAAATGTTGAATTTAGGTCCTGTGACGTTGCAGCAAACAGGGTTACATAAAGCACGGCAGCTGCAGTCTGTGTTCAGGGGCAGGGGGACAGCGTGTGGCCAAAGCAGAGTCCCAGAGCTCAGAGAGGTGTTCTGAAGGGATATTTTAAGGACAAGAATTTCTTAGGGGGTAGCTGACATGGAGCTTGATGACTGCTTCAGCCTGGCATTGCTTCTTTTTAATGTGTAAGGAGATTTTAAATAGGATTTACAGCTGGGCAATTGCATCTGGTTTCTGTGATGTGTCAGCCCTGAGAAGTGCAGAGTGTGGCTCTTCTGGGGAGGAAGGGCAGCTCTGCTGGGAAAGGGTCACCTCTGGAGCCAGACCTGGCCCTGGGCAGCATCCCTGGCCTCTGAACCCTCTGCTTGCCCTGCACCAAAACTGCTGCTGCCCCCAGGGGCTGGGATCAAGCTCTAAATTAGGTGTTGATAAAGTAAACCAGTCCTGGAGGCGTTTGCATCCTCACTGCAGCTGGAAATCCCTGCTGGCAGCAGGTGTCTGCCTCGCTTTCCTGGATGGGTGAAGCTGGGTGCCAGAAATGGTTCCCAGCCTGGGGGGCACCTGCAGGGTCCTGCTGGGGCTCAGGGGGCTGGGGCTGCACCCCAGGGCCCTGTGGCTTTGCCTGCCTTCCTCCCATGGTTGGATTCAGGAGGTTTGGTGAGCTCTGAGCGAAGTCGGAGGCATTGAGAGCCTGATGAGCAAAGAGCAGAGCCAAGTCCTTTCTGGTGAGAGAACCAGGGAATCCAACAACTTCCCAAGCATCATTTGTGGAGGGATTTGCTGTGTGTTGGTTCTGGTTGGATGCTGACTGCATTAGTGGCTGTGTTTGGTTATAGAATATTGTTATTAATTAATTCTTTATTCACTGCAGTGTTTTAGGTGGACTGGGCTGATGGCTTTGCATCAGTTTATGAATCACCTGTTGCCTGCAACCAGTGACAAAGGTTTTCATATTTTGCAGATTTAGTGTTTTGACAGAGCTGAGCACCAGGGAAGCACCAATGAAACCTTCCCTGTTTTTATCAGGGCACCTGATTGTCTCTGTGCATCATCCTGACTGCATGGATGCAAATAAGACTGTGGTGGATATTTACCTCCAGGCAAAGAACCTCTGTTTTCACAGCATTAATCTATAACAGCTGAACAAACTGGATGAATTCAAGGTCATTTTCAAGATCCAGCACTTTTCATCTCAGGTCACTGTGATCAAATTCACCCTGACTCAGGATTTCCTTCTCCTGGCAAATCAGTCCAGCCCAGAAGCAGGGGGAAAGGTGAGGGGATCAGACATAATTGATCCTTGTTGAATGAATTGCTCAGATATCACGATCTGAATGAAACTGTAATCCCTTCTCACTTTTACCAGCCAGGTCCAACAGGTCAGAGTTTGGTAGGTTGGTGAAAAGGAGCTTGAATTACCCACCCTGGGCTGGATCAGGCAGTGAGGGCTGGCAGGCAGTGAACTTCATATGCACTAAGCTTAATTGCAAATAAAGGCTGTGGCACAAACAAAGCTCAGGAAGTTAAAAGATTAATGCTGTTAGAGTCTTTTTATGTCCTGCAAGCCTGTTTCCACAATACCAGAAATTGTTCATTTTTCTAATGAGGGGCACAGAAATGGAAAGACTTATTGGCACTTGCTATTAATAGGCTCACGTAATTACTTCTGAATTTTTCTGTTGTCTGCTGTTTTTCGCAATCCTTAAATGAATAGAGGATGTTTGTTAAGATGCTCAGAGTCTTGCAATGTGAGGAATATTCTGTTTCCTTGAGAGGGCTTTTCTTCATTGAAGAAGAAATGAGCCTGCAGAGTATGTGGTACTCTTGGTTGCCTTTGAAGACACTCCTGACAGGATATGAATATTGCTCCATGCTGATCTCTCCAGGAGCTTAATTTGTGCTCCTGCTTCTTCCTTAAAAGGGTAAAACAAGCAAAAAACCCCTCCCAAAGAGGTGTGAGGCTGTGGAGGATAGAGTGCAGGGATTAAGAAGGAGAGGGTGAGCAGTGGGAGCTCAGAGGGAAGGAGGAAGAGCTCTCTGGTGTTTATCAGTGGCGTTGGTTTCTTTGGAAGAAATGAAGAGGAAAATGAGGAACATGGGAAAGGAAGAGGGGGAAGATCTGTTCGGGTGGTCTTTGGGAAGAGCAATAGACTTTGGAGATGTGTGGGGAGGCAGAGAAAAACATAAATATGCTTAACAAAAGGGATATTGGAATTAGGTGACACACAGACACACAAAGTCTGCCTCTGAGCATCCTGAGCATTTCAGCATTCAGCTCCTCTCTGCTTATCATTTACATAACCTGGAGAAAACAGATGCATGCTCAAGATGTCTGGCTGAAAGCAATGACTTCATCCTCAGCCCTGTCGGTTCAAGGTCTCTGCACTTCCTGCATTCCTCAGGATGATTTCATAACAGAGCAGAGTTATCAGTGCTATTTAAACCAATGACAGTTTTTAAGTGCTGCTAAAGCATCCATTGAAATTGGGCCTGATTTTCTTGCCTCTTGTTTGGTGTTAATGTGTGTCGTGCTGAAGGGATGCATTAATGAAGCTTCCTTCTCTCCTGCAATGACAATCCTCTAGGCCCAGGCTCTTCATTAATGAATAATGATGGAACAGAGGAGGCACTTGGGTCATTTTATCCTCTAAGAGCAGCGAGCAGTCCTGAAGAGAACTCTGCAATGCAGCTAGAAGCAAAACTGTACAGATGACAAAGTGCCTTTGAATCATGGGCTGTGTTTCTGGAACATTTTGGGTTTTAGGAAGATTGCCAGTTTCCCAAAGCATTTTTTCTTAGGCACGGAATATTTTTTTTTTTTTTTTTGCTATTTCAGAAAGACTTATTCCAATGCCTTCTATTCTACCAACTTGGAAACCTGAGCTTCAATAAAAATAGAAAGTGCCTGAACCTTCTGTGTTCAGCAGCCATTGAAAAGGACTTGGGGAGACTTCTGTTTCATAATATTTGTACAGCAGTTGGCTCGTAGTAATTTGCATAAGATTTTGGACTGTGAATTTGGACTGACATTCCCCCAAACATTTTGTGAGAGGCAGGAACTGCCCAAGAAAAAATAACCTGACAAGTCAAGGAACAGAGCAGAGCAAAGCCTACTGTCCTGTTGAAAATCAAAATAGAATTTCTAATTAAAGTTACTAATGAGACATGTGAATGATTCTATGTTAAGTTAGGAAAATGTTTTAAGTGTTCCTTTCCTTGGGGTGAGCATAACTGGGATAACTTCATTTTTCCATCTCTTTTGGTGTAAAGAATGTAATTAATTCCTTAAGTGGTTGTTATCTAAATCTATGCCCCTGTGTTACATGATAAAAGTACTTAAGTGCTTAGAATTCTGCTCCCTTTTGGTATAATAAGAATGTTGGGTTTAGTTGATTTTTTTTTTTAAATCTCTTTTTTGCTTCTTGGTCTTTTTGTTCCTTTTTACTTGCAAGAGTTTTTTTCTAATTTAACAACATAAATTATTGCATTCTCTCAACACAATAAATGATTTTGTGTTAACACATAAATTATTGTGGCACCACATGTGGATGAGCTCCCAGTTTCCATCCTGTGGGATGAGGAGAGGCCTGGCTCCAGCAGCACCTTGGAGATGCTCAGGCTGAGGGCTTCACCTCTTCCCAGCTCTGGATTTATTCTGGAATATCTGTCCCCCAATAACTCTTTAAATTAGTTATTATTTTAATAATAACTTTTATAATATTTAATAGTTATGTTATTAAGAGTTAAGTGGATTAACTCTTGCTGGGCATGTTCTTACTTTGCACTCAGAGGCCTCTTCCCAGGAGGAAGCAAAGCAAGGAATTAATGGGCTGGAAGTCAAATGCAATGGGTGGCACAACATNCTCTGCTGATGTGTCTAACATGAATTCATAAACCTTTGCAATGTGAGCACACTTCTGCCAGGGCTTTGATCACAACTGCAGCTTCAAATCCTGAATGTGCACTGGCCAAAGGACACGAAAATGTCAACTTCTCAAACCTCTGAACACTAAATTAAAATGAAGGAAAAAGTCATTCTTAATGCAAAGAACACAAACACATAGATATTGTGGCCAAATAAGTGAAGAGATTTGAACAGAGGCCCTTTCCTGCTTTTGTCACCCTGAATGGAATTCCATCGTAGCTGAGTGATTCTCAGGGGCTTTTTGGATTGCTGGAACTCCATCTTTGTGTCCCAAAAATGTTTCCCACTTCTGCTTTTGTCATGACTGGGAGAACTTGAAGTGGGCCCAGTTTGGTGGCCATAAAAAGATCCATGGAGCCCTTGGCTGCTTCTGGCTCATAGCTGCTACTGCACCTTCCTGCAGGCTCTGACTTCATAATTTGATTTAATCCTTAATTTGCACTGGAAAACAACCTGGAGAAGTTCAGTAGTGGTTAGTGCAATCAGATTGTGTTAGTTGTGTGGAGGGCTAATCAAGGTGATTGACAATTTGTGCTTCATGGCAGAGAGAATCTGTTCTTTTGGGCTTTTTTTGTGCTAAATTGGGAGATGTCTGTGGGTGTTGTGCTCCTGGTGGAGCTCTGCTGCATGGGGGTATAGGAATAAAGTAATGCTCCATCCCACAGTACATCTTGGGATTGCTTTGGTCACAGCTGATGTTTCCTCATCACTCAGAAATAAAGCAGGAGTTGAGAAAACATTGTCACTTTTCGTGGTGTTTTTATTAACTTTATGTAAGGCCGAGAGCTCTTTGGAATAATGACATTATATTGGTCCCAGTGGTGCCATCATCCCAACTAAAACACTGTGGGGATCCCCTGAGCTGCTGCTCGGTGACACCTGGACACGTTTTGGGGACTGAATTGGCCAATTGCCATAAGACATGGAAGTCCTGAGACTCTCCTTGCATCTTCTCTCCATTTAATCTGGAAAATTGAACAAGAAGGAGCTCGTTTGCCTTGCTGAATTATCAGTGCCCAGTGACTGCCAACTTCGAGTGTTCATCTGTGTTCAGTTTTGGGCTGGTTGCTGTAGTGGAGCTCGTGTTGGCATTTTGGATGGAATTTCCTCTTTCACTTCTCTTCTTCCTCTAAGTCTGTATTTAAGTCTGCAGGAAAGTCAGATGATGATCTGGGATGTACAAATATTTGCAAATTTGTGTTAGACACATCAGCAGAAATCAAAATATTGTATTTTATCATAGCAGAAACACCAAATTCCTACTAACAGACATCCTCGGGCAGCTTCACTGAGTAAACCAATATTGCATTTTCTTAATGCCCCCCCAATTATATATTAAATAACCCCAACAGTTATTAATTAACCTTCATTATCCATCTGGAAGTTTAGGTTTCTAGTGAAAAGGAGCTCTCAAATGAGAAGTCACTGAATCCATTCCTGGCTTGAAACCTTTTCCTTGCCCAGCAGTTCCCTCTGTTCATGTTGTGCCACCCATTGCATTTGACTTCCAGCCCATTAATTCCTTGCTTTGCTTCCTGCTGGGAAGAGGCCTCTGAGTGCAAAGTAAGAACATGCCCAGCAAGAGTTAATCCACAGTGGTTATTAGGGGACAGATCCTCCTGGCCACAGCTCCTGGGACACTACACTGGCACCAACAGCCTTCTAACACAATGTTAAACACTTGCAAAACTCTGAGCGACGTGGAGCCACTCCAAAAACTGTGACGAGAAGGGGGAAAATGGAACATTTTGATGTAATTTATTCCTTGATCCTTTTCTTGACAAATACTTTGGATATCCTCTGTTAAGCTTCCATGGCTGCTCCTTGCCATGACCTGATTCACATGCTAGTGCTCTCCAAGCCTGACCCACAGAACAACCACTTACGTGTGTCTGAAGATGTAGCTGGGGATGTTTGATTTTATTTAAATATTCAGGATAAGAAAAACCTTTCGTGTTACCTGGAACAATCATACTGTTATAAGTCAGCACTGCAACCCCACGTTTTTGATATTATTTCTCTCATCTTCTCAGTCAACATCACTGAAATGGTCCCACCTTACACATCTGTGCTTCAGTAGGAAATCAGGTCTTTGTGGGTAATTCAAAATGTGCAGAGAGCATTTTTGTGGTCCCCTCTAAATCCTAATATTACCTTCTGAGGGAGGGAAATCCTGGCTTGGTTTTAATAACCAAAATAAAGAGGTTTGAAGAAACTTTCTCAAGGCTTTGGCTACCTGGAAAGTGGGGATGGGGGTAAAAACCCCATAATGTTTCCTCATTCTCTTTCCATTCAGAAGCTGAAGGTCTGTGATGCTGAACAAACCTGGAGTATCCAGTGGCTGTGGGGTATCCCACTGGCCTGGGATTGTTCAGCTTGGCTGCCAAACCCTTCCATACCCTTTAGGTTTCCTGTCTCTTAGTGCTGGCTGAAGATCTGTGCTCTTACTGCTCTGGTGTTTACCTATCTACTGTAAAAAAGGGATTTTTTTTTGGCATTTTATTGTCTAGTTGGTGATGGCAGAGATGATGAGTATTTATTCTAGGTTATTAGTATTTATTACAATCGTTGCCCTGAATCTAATGGCTTTTTATTGTACTTGGTATTACACAATGACAGAGGAAAAAAGATGTTTCCAGGAGCCTGGGGCACCCAAGGTGAGGCGTGTGGGGATGGTTTCATGATTACCAAATGGAGTAAGAGCCAAAGGAATGATTTCTGGTGGGACAATTCTAATTCTCTTCCCTCTCGGCAGCCACACTCCCACTGACAGCAGAACATTTGTAGGGAAAAAAAACCTGATTCCTCTTTCTTCATCCCGGGCCTTGAGCTCTCACTGAATGGTTTATCAGCCTTTGCAGAAAGCTTCTTGCTCTCTGTTTAGGCAAGAAAAACATTAGTCATCTGCTGCAGTGCATGTCTTGCCTTTAATATTTGATGTCTCATCTGTTGTCCCAGTCCTGGCTCATGTTTATGTGCTGCACATAAGTCCAGTCATTAGATTATTATGAAATCATGGATGTCTTTCACATGAGTGGCTTTTTTGGGGATGTTTTCAGCCACAATCGAGAACCATTTCTGGTGCTGCTGTTATTGCTCATCTTATGTAAACTGTTTGTTCCTGCTGAACGGCTTCATTTCAGGGCAATTTTACTTTAAAAAGAAATTAGAAGATGATGGAAGAAATAAAACTCCAAATGGCTGGATGGGGAAGGGAATTAAAGATGTCATGGGGCATTCAGTGCTTCTGGGCAGTTACAAACCCTGCCTGGTGTAAATGTAAATCAGCAGTGTCAGATGATGAGAATTCACTCCCCTGAACTGCCACCGACCTGTCTGGGGCAGGAACCTCAGCCTCTCCCTGCCTCAGTAAATTGAGATAAAGTTTTTTAGAGTTTCCACAGATTGAGAGAGGTACAGAGATAGGAACCCATGGCAGAAGTGCAAGTTGCTCTGTACCTGTGGCTAACATCGACATTAGAAAATCAGATTGTAAGAACAATTGTTAAGATCTTGAGTTCCTCTACTTTTCCAAAAATTGTGGAATTGGAGAGGTATTTACAGGCTTTGTGTGGCTGAAGTGATGGCTTTGGTTGCACCCTGTCAGAAGAAAGGTTTCTAGGAGGGTTTTTGTAGCCAGGTTGTTGGATTTGGGATGCTCAGAGGGCAGGACAGGGTGGCTGGGCCACTTGTCACTGTCAGATGTGAAGAGGGAGGATGATTAATGAGGAAATGGAGAGGGAGATAATTAATTTCCTGTTTCTGTGCTCTCTTTGCTGTATGTTGGCTGTCTGGATCTGGCTGTAAGGTGTTTGACTCCAGGAGGTTCTGAGTCCTGCAAGGTTCTGCTCACAGGAATGAGCACAAATCTTACAGGACACGAGCTTAGATGACTTGTAATGCCAAAAGCTTTTAATTTTTGGATGTATTTCTTAACATTTATATAAAAAAACCCTATGCAAGTGATATTAATGAAAAGGGATAATGAGATTCATTACACTTAGAGAGAGCTTTGTAGTCCTGAGATTAGAAGAAAATTATTATTTGTTGAGGTTCATTCAGTAGTGAAATTCCAATTCACCTTGCTGGAATTAGAAGACACTCTCATTAAACTCTCTCTTCTTGATGGACAGCGTTCTCTCAGCTGACTTTATTTTAATTTGACCTGAACAGAATTTCAATGTATTGCATGGAAAATCTTTTCCAGGCACCACACTCTGTAAAACTGGGAGGTCACAGAGGCATCCCTTCCAGGGGTGAATATTTCCACTTTGTGTTTCCCATCTTTGCTGTGTGTTTTACTTGGAAAAAAAATCCTTTGTGTCAGTTTAATGCAATCTGTGGCACTCCAGGTGTTTGTTTTCCTCAGACAGGCAAAGGTCGTGAAGAATTCCCGACCTAAGGAAGGCTGATGCTGGATTACATCACAGTGGTGACATCATTATACCTTAGGGACAAACCAGACCTTCCTCAGCAGCTGATCCAAACCATAACAGGGATCATGGTTTGCTGGGAGTGTCTCCTTGCCTTCCCCAATTCCTTAGGTAGAGGCAGTTTCCTAAGGCAGACCTCAGGAACTAAATCTGCTGGTTCCAAGCTCTTCATTTGAATTGAAAATGTGACATTTGCAGCCCTTTCAGTCCCTGCTACAGAGATGCTGCTGCTTAGATTGCAGCTGAAGGAGTGGAAGAAAAAAATCCAAGATATTTCTCGCTTGTTGGAGAGGGAAAAGCAGAGAAAACCTCTTCTTCCGAAGCCAGAGTCAAATCCCACTGAAAATGCTGAGTGGGACTTGAATTGTCCTCATTACCCTAGCAGTAACTGGGCTGGTATTTCTAATTCCTGTTCATGATGAAGATGTGAGGGTCTGCAGGAGCTCCACGAGCCCCTGGGCCTGGGGCAGGGTCTCCTGACTTGTTATGGAGCAGCAGGAATGGCAGGGAGCTCGATGGGAAATAAATGGAATTGGTGAAACAGGCAAAGAAAATGAAATAATTGTCCAGGTGATCTTTTGGGGAGTTATATTTTCTAATTTCTGTGGTGGTGGGAGGGCTCATCATGTGAGAAGAGAGTTTGAGGCCAGGGGGATTTTGGCTCAGGAGATAAAACCTGGGTCTGTGTTCAGGAAGAACTCAGGTGTGCCAAATCTAATTGTTAGCAATCACTAATCAAAATAGTTCTTTCCTCTCTCCCTCCATTGCCACAGCATCCCTGGGAAGCCTCTCTTTTCCACGCTGAACAAATCTCACATTAGATTTTCAAAACTCATCATTTACATGTTTTGCAGTTTGAAATTTTTTTTGTCTCCTTTTCTGGACGCATCAGAAAAAGCACAGAAGGAATTTAACAAGCAATGACTGGTTTATTTGCTCAGTTAATGCAAATGTAAATTCTTCATTCTTCAGCTCCTAATTTGAGCCAATTTGAAACATTCTCGAAAAGTTTTATGGTTTTTTTTTTTTTTCATTGTTGTGTTAGTAGTGCTGTGCTTTTGCTATTTTTGCAGCATCAGAATCATTCTGTGTTTGTCATGCTCCATTTGGTTGCAGTGGAGATGACTGTCAGAGAAATACAATTTTCCAGGCATTAATTGAAACGATGGCTTTATATTCAGTGTGCAGTAACTGGCAGATGTAGATAAGGAACAGAGAAAATTCATTAAGTGGCATTTCTCCAGTTTTGTGTTCTTTTTCTCCCTCCAAAAAGGCAACAATGCCAGATTAAATCATAAATGAATTTAATATACTGCATGACATTGTAGAAAATGTTTTCTATGCAATCACTTTCATTCTCCCTCAAATTTTGGTGAAAACTTTTGGAAAATGAAATCTTAAGAAATTACTCAAATGCTGGAAGCATTGGTAAATTTTCACAGTGAACCTGTGTGCAATATTTGTATATAAATTGAAGCCAGACCTGCACATCTGTTCCAAACACTTGGGTCAAGCAAAGTTGTACTGCACAGCTTTGACCTAGAAAAGCACTTAAATAAAACATTCATGCTTGTGTGGAAAACGAACCCAAACCCAGCCAGGCTGTGACTTTTATTGCTGCACGAACACAAGATGGGAGGCTGCTGCTTGTGCTGGCAATACATGAAATCTGAAATCCTACTGAGCTTCCATTTCCATTCAGGTTTTTTCGGTCCCCACTGGTTCTTCTCCGCTTCCTTGGATGTTTTATAGCCCCACACAGAAATGATGTTTTAAATTGCCTTCCTTTGCTTTCGTTGTCGTCACAGGGCTCGAGGGACGGGGGAGAAATGAGCCAATAACATGGAATAATTCAGGAAATGAGCTCGGCGCGTTTGAGGCGATAAAAACCCGGCAGGAGGAGTGGAGCAGCAGGAAAGGCACCTCCAGGCTCAGGTGCTGGTGGGGGCAGATGTCCTGTGCTGCCCTCGCTGTGCTCATTGCTGGCTGTGCCATCTGGGCACCGTGGGCCACCTCCGGCCTGGCCAAGCCTGGCCTCGCTCAGAGCCCCCCTAGGAACAGGGAAAACAACCACTCTGAGTCAGGCAGAGCTGATTTGGGGAGCACAAGGGGGGCTCTTCTTGTACCTGCTTATGCATTCTGACAATCTGGGGGAGTTTTGCAGAGCAAACCTCTTTGCCT
>VZRF01010874.1:0-21500 GCA_013396875.1 Vireo altiloquus
AAAAGTTTAAGGCAATTAAAGGAAAACATGAAAAAATTAACAACAGACACTTCTTTCCTTTCCTCATGGCTGGAAAGCTTAGGAGTACGAGGATGGTTTCTTGAATGGCTAAAATTAGGCATCGTAGTGCTTATAGTAATTTTGGTAGTGCTATTTATTGTTCCCTGTATTTTGAAGGGTGTAGTCAACATGGCTGAAAATGCTGTTAAACAGGTCTGGATTGTTCAAAGAAAAGAAGGGGGATTTGTAGAGGAGAATTTCTTACAGGAGCTGAGACACGTGAACAATCCAGCCTGCACAGTGTTGTGGTATTGTGGTATTTAAGTAATATTAAGTTTCTGAAAATCTGATTTAGGTTAAGCAATATCTTTTTGAAGCAGGGACTAACTGCTGCCATAAGTTTGTAGTAAAAAGAAAATGAAGTGAATGATTGTGAGAGATGTGAAAGAGTGTTGGGTGGGATTGGTGTTTTATAATATTTAATACAACAAGGAAAGAACACTAATTAAATCTTAGTATGAAGTAACTATTTTTGTGGTGGCTGTCTGTGGTAATGGGTTGGGGGTGGATTTTAGATTGGGCTGAGGTTTGACTGTGGTTTGTTAAGTTGAAAAGTTATTGTAAGTTTTGTCTGTTTATTTGGTATGTTCCAAGTTCTCCCCCTTTCCCCATGTAAAAGTTCTGTAGCCCTAAAACTCCTCTCTAAACTCCTCCTATGCCCTCTCCTTTCAGTCATTCCCCTCCTCTTGTTCTAGCACCATCCCTGTCCATCAACCAAACCCCTCCTGTGGCCCTTGTCAATCCCCTCTAGCCCCTTCCCATCTCTCTGGAAAGTTCAGTGCCCCTCGATGCTCCTTTGGTTCATTTAAGTGTCATTCACCCCTGAGACTCCCCCATTGGTTTGATGTTTTAAAATCCCACCCCCAGATCTTCCTGATTGGTCCCTAGCAAGTACCCTCCCTTTGATCCTCCCCACTTTAGAAAGTCCTGTCAGGCTTTGTTCTGAGTTGTTTGCCTCCTGCCTTCCGTTGGAATGAAGCTTTCCTGGAGCTTCCAGCAAAGTTTGTCCTTCATTCTTCGCTCTGGCTCTTAGACATACTATAACAGCTGCAGTCTTCGTTGCAGGACCTGATATGTCCCTGCTGAGCACTGTCTTTTTGAGCTTTAAGAGCTGGAGGACAGCCTAAATCAGAGGCAGTGACAGCCAGGCAAGTCCATGAGGGCTCTTGATCCTTGGACTAAGGACTGCACCGTGTCAGTTGTCTAAACAAAGGACAGTCCTCTGGTGATTCTCTGATTCATACAGTCATGATTATTTTCAAATTTTTCTCAATTATACTTACCTTGATTGATTTAATTTTCCTGTTACTGGCATTTATCAAGCTACTTGCTTGTCTCTTCCTTAATTAACAAGGATGGGACAAACAAAGAGCAAAAAAAAAATCAACTTAGGAAATACAACATTTTCCCAGAGAGTCCCCTGGAAATTAGCTTAAAACAATGGGAAGAACATTCTTTCGCTAAGGAAAAAGATCAATATAAAATGACTGAATTTTGTATGTTTATCTGGCCGAAAAGAGGAATTAAAAAGTGAAGCTTGCATTGGGTGAAACATGGATCCCCTGAAATGTGGTTGTGCAAGGTCTCGTATAACTCCATTCACTGTAAAGTAGATGTAAACTTAGAAAAATTGGAATATGCAGAAATTAGGATTAAATACTGGATAAAAGAAAAAGAAGAAAAAGTTAAACAAGTTCTTTTCATAGCAGTTGGCAGTAACGAAATAAAAACGAAATCTCATAAACCAAGCTGGGATCCCTTAGATCACCTCCTTCCTGTTCCCACTCCCAACCCAACATTGACAACAGAAACTGAAAATTTGGAGTCCTCACCGAGTCATGCATCCAACTGGTGGTTCACAGGAAATTGAATTAAGTACTGGTGATGGTGTTCAGGAGCTGTCATCCTCCTCTAACCAAAATGCAGCAACCCGTGAAGTTCTTTCTAGCAAAGAAGGCCCTGCCTTCTTCACTTGAAAGAAACAAAGGCAAACAAATGTTTCACCTGTGCATGTGATTCTCAGAATTCCAAGGAACTATCCCTGAGGGAAGTTCAATGGGAGGAGCGCAGAGTGGAATTGGCTATGTTAATGCACCTCTCACATCCTCAGAAGTGACAAAATTCAAAAAGGAAATAAAAAATCAAGTGATCTTATAGGTCTATCTGAACAATTTGATCAATTTTTCAGCCCCAATATATATACAGGGAAAGAATTGGTTTTTATTACGCAAACCGTTTTCTCCCCAGAAGAGAGGAGAATGACTCAGATTGCAGGAATAAATATTTGGGTGCGAGATAATAATCGGGCCAATTGGCAAAAATAAATTGCCTTTGACAGACCCGAACTGGGATCCAAATGGAGAGAAAGGAAGGAGGAGCATGACAAATCATAGATCATTAATAGCGAGAGGAGTAAAAGAAGCAGTTCCTCAAGTAGACAACATGAAAAAGGTATTTTGGAGGGAACAAGAAAAAGATGAATCCTCCACTGCTTGGATAACTCACTTGAGAAATAACGTTCAATTATATTCAGAAATTGATTTGGACAGTGAAAGGGGAAAAATTATGCTCAAAGTACATTTTGTGTTACACTCCTGGCCTGACGTAAAAAGAAGATTAGAAAATTTAGAAAGATGGCCAGAGAGAGAGCTGGAGGAGTTCAAAAAATATATGTTAGGAAGGATGAGGAGAACATAAAAGAGAAAAGCAATAATCATGGCTGTGGTCCAAACATCTATACCATTAAGAGAAAAACTAATTGAAAGGGATCCAAAATAAGAAACCTACCTGTTTTTATTGTGGGAGAGAGGGACATATGCAAACTTGTTGCACTAAGAAGCTAAAAGATAAGGGGATCTTCAAGGTGGAAGGTCAAACATTAGAAGATTAAGAGCGTCAAGGGCTTTACCTCCTGGGGCATAAAAACCACCTGAAAGAGCACTTGATAAAATTAAAGGTAGGCCCCTAGAAGCAATTAGAGTTGATACAGAGACTGAAAGGACCTGTGTCACTGAAAAAATGAAAGGATGTTTATTCAGCAGGACACTGTAAATATTTGCGAAGCCAAAGGAGAGTCTTTCCCTGTACCCATAATTAAAGAGGTTTCTGTTACAGGAAATGGGCGGATCCAGGGAGGAGACTTACTGTTTTTACATCAAGCAGGAAACAACTTGCTTCGCCAAGATCTCCAAATTCCACTTAACATAGGGGTGGTGCCGCAAAAAGGACAAATGAAGGTGAAATTGTTCACATTGTACATACAGGACGAGCAGTCCATTGATCCTGTGGTATGGGCCAGGTCACGTAAAATGGACATCACCCCAATCACAATCAATTTACTTCCTGACAGTCGATCTGTGGGGGTACCACAATACTCTCGGACAAAGAAAAAAGAAAAGAAATGAAACCAGTTAGTTCTGAGTTCCCATCCCTGTAGACCTGTATGTCACCCTACCATACTCCCATTCTGGCTATTCAGAAACTGGGTAACACCTGCTGGTTAGTTCAAGATTTGAGGGAGATCAGTAAAAGAGTCCTGGCCAGGTATCCCTTGGTGTAAAATCCTTATACCTTGTTAAACCAAGTGCCAACTATTCACTCTAGGTTTTCAGTTGTTGATCTTAAAGATGCATTTTGGTCACGTCCTGTAGATTCTCATTACAGGGACATCTTTGCCTTTACTTGGGAGCATCCTGATGCTGGAAGGAGGCAGCAGCTGCGGTGGATGAGACTTCCATAAGGCTACACTGAGTCACTGACACTCTTTGGCTAGGCTTTGGAGGGCCTATTGTATTCCTTTTCTCCACCCAATGGAATACAAGTAATTCAGTATGTGGATGACTTACTGCTCTCTGGAGAACAGTAATCCATGGTCAAATTGGGCACCATTCAATTATTGAATTTTCTAGGGAAGAATGGGTTAACAGTATCCAAACCAAAATGCAGTTTGTTCAAAAAGAAGTGAAATATTTAGGACACATAATTGGAGGAGGCACGAGAAAATTGAGTGCTGAAAGAATTGAAGCAATCCTAAATTTGTCAACTCCCCCAAAACAAAAGAGAAATCAGATAATTATTAGGCTTAGTTGGATATTACAGATTATGGATAGATAAATATACACAAAGTGTTAAATTTCCATATGAAATATTAGTGGAAGCTGAACCCATTAAGTGACACCAGAAGACAATCAGAAATTAGAAGAATTAAAACAAAAATTAACAAAGGCTCCTGTCTTAATGCTTCCTTCACTAGAAAAAGTGTTCCACCAGTATGTTAATGTGGAGAAAGGAATTGCCTATGGAGTCCTGGCCCAAGAGTGGGCTGGAGTCCGTAAGCTGGTTGCTTTCCTCTCTAAATTATTGGACTCGGTATCCAGGGGATGGCCAACAAGCATCCAGTCAGTCCCTGCAGCTGCTTTCCTGGTGACTGAAAGCCAGAAACTCATTTTTGGGGGAAAGTTAATTCTTTACACACCACACTCCATAAAAATGATCCTTAACCAATGAGCAGCCAAATGGCTATCTGACTCAAGGATAATAAAAAATGCATGAGTATCCTCATGCATACCGATAAACTTAACTTTAACTCCTAGTTCCAACACAAACCTTGCTCAATTCCTGTATGGAACTCCCCATGGTGACACCCTTGTACATAATTGCATTGATATTACAGATTTACAAACTAAAACCTGAGAAGGTCTTCAAGACTGCCCCTAAATGAAGGAGGAATCCTATTTACCGATGGATCATCTAAGGTGATTGATGGAAAAAGATGTTCCGGTTATTCTGTAATTGATGGATGCCAGATGTGTATTGGAAAAAGGGAAATTGCCAGCTGCCTGGTCCGCCTAGGTATGTGAACTATATGCTCTGGAATAGAGCCCTACACCAATTAACTGGAATTATTGGAACTATTTATACTGATTCCCAGTATGCATATGGAGTTGTCCATATATTTGGAAAGATCTGGGCAGAGCGGAGATTCCTTACTTCAAAGGGAAAAGACATTTTACAATTAGAACTCATATTAAAAATCCTTGAAGCACTTAAATTACCGAAAGAGATCTCAGTGGTGCATATTCCAGGCCATCAAACAGGTCAAACATGAGAAGCAAGGGGGAATATTCTGCCTGATATCGCTGCTAAAGAGGCTGCTCTCGGAGAAAGAGAAGTAAAACTTCTGCAACAGAAGAAAAAGACAGAAGGTGGACATCCTTCCTGTACCTATCTTCAAGGACCAGGAGAAACAGAAACTCATTTCTATAGGTGGAAACTAACACACATAAGGTTGATGGTATCTTCCTGATGGCTGTCAAATATTACATAAAGACTTGGCCCAAGAAATTTTATGGAACATCCATCAATCTAGTCATTGGGGCTTGAAAGCTTTAGCAGACCACTTTCTAAGAACCTTCAGATGCCAATCTTAGCAACTGGCTTGCCAAATTACCAAAGGATGTGTAATTTGTCAAAAGGTAAACAGAAAAATGATGAAACAAAATAAGTCTGGGGGAATTGAAGTAGAAGTCAGGCCTTTTCAAAGTATTCAAATTGATTTTACTGAAATTTCAAAGATGGAAATATCTTTTGGTAATTTTAGATCACCTTACTCACTGAGTGGAAGGTGTTCCCACTGTTAATGAGACTGCTCAAACAGTGAGCAAGGTGATCCTAGAACATACTATTCCATGATACGGAGTAGTTAATAAAATCAAGACCGAGGTACTCGCTTTTACCTCCCTAGTCTTAAAACAATTGGCACAACAATTTGGCATAAATTGGAAATTGCATACACCATGGCATCCACAGAGTTCTGGAAGGGTGGAACGCATGAACCAGAGCATTAAAACGACCCAAATTAAATTAATGCTGGAAACAATGTGGTTCTGGATAAAATGTTTTCCCCTTGCTCTCCTCTGCATTAGAATACAACCCAGAGTTGACTTAGGCTGTTCCCCAAATTAAATGTTAATATGAGTTACCTTATTTTATCACCCCACGGGAGTTAATAGCAAAAGAATGTGGAAATGTTAATGTACAAAAATATGTACAATTAATAGCTCAAGTAAGAGAAAGAGGTCTCATTCCCCAAACTCCCCCTCTGGACTTCAGTCTACATAATATTTCCCATGGAGACTGCATGTTAATTAAAACGTGGAAGGAAAAGTCACTTGCTCCCTCCTGGGAAGGCCCATTTCAAGTACAACTTACTACTGAGACAGCTGTGAGGACCTTAGAAAAAGGGTGGACTCATGTAAACTGAGTAAAAGGACCTGTGTCTCCACCAGAAGAAGAGGATGCTCCACCTTGAAAAATTCCTGCAAGGACATTTCCTATTTTCTCCAAGTTATATTATCCAAGTTGATTATCACCCCTTTATTGTTAAAGACATATATTTAAATTATTTAATTCCCATAAACAGTACTATTTCAAGTTACTTGCAAAATTTGTATTTATCCTGTTATCCTTGTTATTATACCTTGTTAAATTTTTAAGATGTTATGGTGTTGTGTGTCTAACTTCAAAAACCAGGAAACTCCCATTGTGAGTTAACATTCCTCTTTAATAACTGTGGATCTATTTTAAATCCTAGGGTGAAAATCATTGTTAAACAAACCAAGGCCAAGAATTACAAGACTTTCCAATGTCTGAGTACACGATCAGATCAACAAGAGGGAGCAGAACCCAGAAGAAGGGCCAGAGAGACGAGGGTGTCACCAGCAACCAGCCAGGAGTACAGTGACACAGAAGCATTCCCACACACCAGCTCAAGAGGGAAGAGTAGGTGTATCCTCTTCCTTATGCTGCACCTCTGGATCCTGTGGTTCCCCCTCATCCAGGCTGAGACCAGATGTAACAAATGCTACCACACAGTGCACCAGGCAAAAGGAAACTCTTACCAGGTGAAACACTCATTCCAAGCACATACTTAAATGAATTCTTTTTTGTTTTAACTTAACAACACTAAGTACTTGCTCAGAATCAGGAAGGAAATACTGGATTGGAAAAAACATTGGAAATTGGGACCAAAAAATGAATGGAGAATGTCCTACCCAAAAGGAATGGCTGTGTTTTAATTTTAACTATACATCAAAAAGAGAAAATTTAATAAAAAGTAAATCTTCTGAGATTGATTTATTTTGAGAAGTTGTAATAACGGGGAAAAAAAAAGAAGAAAATTCATTGGCATCTAATAAAAATTTATTTATAGATTAGGCAGAACAAATTGGCAGAAATTTAAATTTAACAAATTGTTGGGTTTGTGGAGGTACTCTGGAATCTGAAACTTGGCCTTGGCAAGGAGTCAGTATTGGACCCCTCAAATTAAATTAAATTACCTCCCTTCCCAAACTCGAAGTGATGAAGAAAATTGGCAATTAAAAAACAGCTCTTGGAGAGGAATGCATTTGGAGGAAAGGAAGGAAATTCACTGATGAAGGTGGGGAAACTGTAAATGATATTTAGACACTGAGGGACATAAAACATGGTGGATTCCAAAAGGGCCAGAGACCTTCTGTTCAAAAGAAAAGATGAAAGATAACAGCTGTATCCTCCACCCTGCTGAACCACTCTATGAATGCTGGGACTGGAAAAGCCAACCTTACTCCATACTCCTATGTGGTGGTGCATTCAGGCTTCGCCGCCCTGAGCTTCTAGGGCATTCCAATGGAGTTTGTGTATAACCTACAGTGTTGTCTATTTTCCATGAATGGTTTGTTCCAACCTCCCCTTTTGTTAAACGAAAAGTTCTGTACCCCATAGACTCGTCTCAGATCCCTCCCTCCAATCTCTGTATATGGATGAACCTCCTCCCTTTGTTCTGGAGCCTTCCCCGCCTGTCACCTAGACCCTCCTAGGAGGCTTGTCAGTCCCTTTTAGTCCTTACCTCTTTACTGGAACCTTCTCCCTTCCTCAACACTCCTTTGGTTTTCCTAAGTGTCAATTCCCCCAACATGAACCCCATTGGTCCTGAATGGTGAGATCCCTCCTTCGACTCCTCCCCTCCTTAACCCCAACTGGTCCCTGGTCTGTACCCTCCTCTTGTGCCACCCTCTTTTAAAAGTTAGTGCAGGCTGTCTGCTGCGTCTGTTATTGTCTGGCTCCCCTGGAATAAGAATCTGCTGGATTTAGCAGTGAGAGAGTCCTCCATTTATTCCAAAAGACTCAGTTCCCTAATGCCTTGTGCTTCACCACCAGCACTAGACAGCAGAAGTGCCGAGTGTTATAAACAATTTCTAAAGTTATTCTTCTTGCTATATACCCCATTGTTTAACCCCATTATTCTTGTTAAGTACTTCGCTGATCATTGTAATGTACCTCGTTGTCCTTGCTGTGTCCTCTGTTGCCCCTGTTAAGTACCCTGTTGTTTTTGTCATGCACCCTGTTATTCTTACTGTTTTTGCTATTTTACCATAGTTCATGTTAAGTACCTTGTTGTCCCTGTTACCTACCCAGTTGTACAGGCTAGTCCTGTTCTGTGCCCCTTCTTCCATCAGGAACTGCCTCTACTGCTCCCCAGAATGGCGTACGTGACCCTGAAGAGGGAAGCACTGGAAGTGTGCTTATATGTAAATAAAAAAGACCTGCACCAGCCAGCGAGAAAAAAGCCCCAAAACAATAAGCCAATGAACAATTAAAAGACAAAAACAACACCTCACAATGAGTAAGGCTACCTCCTGACCCTGTCTATCAGTTCTCTGGACCGTTGCCATCAGTTAAAGACAATTAGACCAGAATGACACTCCTAGACATTGAGGCAGCAAAAAGGTCTTCCTATGGACTCCCGCGAGGATGGAAGCCCTAGCTCTGCCATGTGAGCGATGAAGCTGCACACATCCTCCTCCTCTGCTTTGATCCTGGGAGCAGTGGTGGTGCGCTCGACCCCTCGGGCTCTCTTCCAAGCTGACTTCCAATAAAGGCATAAGAAAGGAGGCTTGCTCCTTGCCCAGATTCTCTTACCCAGCAACCGAAAGGCAACCACTGCCTCTGTCTCCCCCGTCTGGAGACTTGCTAGCGTTCCGGTCCTGTATCGGCACAGGCAGCAGGTTTTTACCCTTTCTAGCTGGGTGGGCGAGGCAGGGTGGTAAACCCTCCTGCCTTTCAACCTCTTTGTGGCCAGGCTTGTTTATGCCCTTGTTTATGCCCTTTTATCCGTCGGGAGTTGCTGCCGCTGTTCCCCAAAATGGCGCTTTCCACCCTGAGGGGGAAAGTGATGTCAGGGCACATATGCAAATTAAGGAGACCTGTACCAGCCAGAGAATAAAAACCCCAAAAACAACGAGCCAACAAATAATTAAAAGACCAAAATAACACCTTTGGAACAGCAGGGACCACAGCTACCTCCTAAGATTGTTTTCTGAGTTTTGGAATCGTCGCCCTCACTTCAACCTCCTAGACTCAGAGCCATCCAATGTCTTCCTATGGACTCTGGTGAGGATGGAAGCCCCAGCTCTGCTGCAGGTGTGATGAAGCTGCACATCACCTCCTCCTCAGCGTCAGTCCAGGGAGCAGTGGGGCTGGCGCAACCCCACGGGCCCCCTCCCAAGCTGATTCCTAGTCAAGGCATCAAAAAGGAGGCTTGCTCCTTGCCCTCCTTTTTCTCAGCTGGGGACTCATCCAGGATAGCCACGCCCACGAAGAGGATCTGGGACAGGACAGCCGCCTGACCCACCGGACCTCGAGGGACCACTGGCTATCAGCGGACCTAACGATGGACACCTTGGGATTGACCGAAGCAGACGAGCGCCAGAGTAAGCGACCGGTGGCGGGAGTTGGAGGCAAGTGAGTGGAGTGTGAGTGAGACGGGAGCCAGCAGCTTGGATCCCCAAAGCGAGTGGCGATCCCTAGTGCTGCGGTTCCAGACTCTTGCGAAGGGGCTGGCTGGGAATGGGGGGAAGCGAAAGGAAAGTGCAACTGAGGTGTCTCCTGGGGATAGGTCCCCCACTCTGGGCATGTGGAGGGAATAGAAGTGTGAGTGGTACGTATTACTGGTAGACCCCTGCTAGGGTCCAGCAAGGGGTAAGGGTACAAGGTGCCCCCCAGGTACTGCTGGCTCCACGCGTCTGCGAAGGCTCCAAGTCCCCAGGGCTAGGACCACAACGTACTGCGAGGGGGTGTGTGGCCACGGTTTTTTAGGGCCGTAAACCTATCAGGTGGAGGGTGGGGAGTCCAGGCCCGGGCAAGGCTACAGCCCTACACACACATGCATCCCCCGTTTGGCCAAGGTCATCCTACTGGGGGTAGGGTGACCAAGCTGAGCCATCGTTGGAAGGCTAGAGGGAGTGGACCTTGCCAAGTCGTGCGTTGCTGATATGGAGTGTGCCATCACACCTCAGTACCAGGCCAGTTCACGCCTTAGCAGCGAAGAGTGTACCTGTTACTGTGGGCAGGTTCCTTTGGGGGGGTCTTCAGTGACCACTTTTCTCCCATCAAGTAACAAGAAAGCAGGATCTACGTTAGAACCAAGATCGTCTAGGTCCTGGCCCAGGGAGGTTGAGTCCAGTGGGAATAGACAGGTGAGGTCTTGCTTAGTCTGGCGTGAAGGACCCCAATGACATTTGTACTTGCTTCGGGCAAGGCGCTCGGGGTCAGTGGGGGGCCAATCCCCTAGATTACTGGGTGCCCCCGAGGTACTGTCGGCATCAAGAGTCTGCAAGGAATCGGGCCAGACATGCTGCGAGGGGGTGTGTGGTTGCGGTCTTCTAGGGCTGTAAACCCACCAGGTGGAGGGTAGGGAGTCCAGTCCAGGGCAAGGCGACAACAGTAATACACACACGCATCCGATTGGCCAAGATCATTCTGCTGGGGGAAGGGTGGCCAAGTTAAGCTATTAGTGGAAGGCTAAAGGGGGTGGGATCGTGCCGGGTTACGCCTTAGTATTGAGGAGTGCACGCCTTAGTAATAAGTAGTATACCACGAGTAGATCCCTTAGGGAGATCTAGGACATCGTTAGGAGATGTAGTTAGATGATCTAGGACATGTCCTTAGGGAGATCTAGGATCTCGTAGGACAGACCCCAGAAAGGCTCAGCAGGGGTTCGGGTGGAGTGGTTTGGTGAAGTGTCTCTAGTCTGTTTTCTGTTGCCCACCTGTAAAATTTCTTTTGAATAAGGGCACATTAGCTTCGTTTTAAAGGGGGTTTATATTTAAGTAATTAGAATATAAGTTAGAGTTCTGCTCTAGTAGGACACAATTTGTTTGTAAAAAATATTATTTTGTGAAGTCAGACAGTTTTAGTGTCTGTGTGTATTGCTTGGGGTAGAGTGAAACAGTATTTTGAGGTTCAGAGCCGCTACTCTGAACTCCGTAGGAGGTGGGACCTGCTTCAGTGTCTACCTCTTCCTATTGCTCACCCAGTCCCACCCCCTGTCTACCCTACCATACCTCCTGTCGTATCCCTGACATCCCCTGTGACATCTCTGGTCAGTTCTACAGCTGTTCCAGAGAAAGACCCAGTCCCCTCTAAGTGTTCAGCTCCTTTTCCACTGCTCCAGCCAAGAACCCAGTTTTCCCTCCACCTGTGGTAATTCCACTACCACCTCCTCCAAATATCCCTGTCCGGATTCTTTGTCAGTCCCCTCAGTCATTCCATTACCTGCTCCAAACCCCACCTTACCTGACCCTGCTACTCCTTTGCCTCTTCTGAACCCTGCTTTGCTCACTTTACCTCCAATTCCCATGCTCCCCGCAAATTCTGCTTCTTCTGCGACCCCTCCCTTAGCATCTCCAACTACTCCGCCAAGTATATCCCCGACCTCCTCAACTGTTAGTTCAGTTTTCTCTCCATCCCCTACTGTCATTCTCTTACCCCCTCCCAATTGGGAAATGAAACTGTCACCTTTCGATTCAACTCTGTCATCTACTTCTGTACCTTCTACTCCCCAAGAAGATACCAGTCCCACAGATGGGCCATATTGCCACACTAGGTCAAGAACATAGAGAGCCAAGAAAATCTTACCTGAAGAGAAGTCCCTATGGGTGGAATGGTTGGAGGGGTCGGATTGGTAAATGCTCTCTTGACAGTCTCTGAAGTTAGGGGCTTTAAAAAGGAATTACGGAGCCTGGTAGAAGACCCTGTGGGCATTTCAGAGCAAGTGGAACAGTTTTTAGGTCCCAACACACACCTGGGGAGAACTGAATTCTATTTTTAACATCCTGTTTTCCCCAGAGGAAGTACAGATGATCCATACCGCAGGTATAAGGATCTGGGAGAGGGAGAACCGGCTAGGCCCACCTAGGGACTATAAAGTACCCATCGCAGACCCTGGATGGGACCCTAATAGGGAGCAAGACCGGAGAAATATGCAAGACTTCAGGTCTTTAATGGTCCAAGGAATAAGGGAGTCTGTCCCACAAGGAAGTAACACCAAATTGGCATTCAGTGGGACACAAGAGAAGGATGACTTGCCCTCTACCTGGCTTAACTGTTTGAGGCAAAACTTCCTGCTCCACTCTAACATTGACCCAGAGAGCCCCGAAGGGCAGGTGGTGTTAAAAGTTCAGTTTGTCACCAAGTCCTGGCCGGACATCAGAAAAAAGTTAGAGAAAATAGAGGATTGGCAAGAAAAAAGTACAAATGAGTTGTTGAAGGAAGCTCTGAGGGTCTACCTAAGGAGTGAGGAGAAAAAGGTAAAAACAAAAGCGAGAGTCATGGTGGCTGTGGCAAAAGAAAGTGCGGGAATCGGCAAGTCAACATTATCGACATTACCGCGTTGTAGAGCACAATTGCCCCTTCAAAATCCGGAAACAACCGGGCTGAAGGTATCAGGGACAGCTGCAGACAACAGGAAATGCTACTTCTGCAGGAGAGTAGGACACATAAAAAAAGATTGTAAGAGGCTTCAGCTCAATCAAGCTATAGCCAGGGGATCTTGAGAGGAGGTGACTAGGGGTGTCAGAGGCTCTATGTAATAGGGAACCCAATGGACCATCAAGAAGAGTCCTTACTAAATTAAGAAGTGGGTCCCCATAGTGAAAAGTTTGAGTTCCTGGTGGGTACCGGAGCAAATCAATCTAGTATGAATAAGTTTCCGCAGGGAATTACTCTTGGTGGAAGGATGTGTGAAGTGCTAAGTGCTGAAGGAAAACCGTTCAAGGCTTCAGTAATAGAAAATATTGAAGGGAAGGGGAACTCCAGGCAGCGTTGGGCGGACTTTATAGACTTGCCCAACTTAGGTAACAGCCTACTGGGAAGGGATCTGCAGGTTCAGTTAGGAGTAGGAATTATTCCCAGAGGTGGGAAGAGGGTGATTCAGATCATGAGACTGTCTCAGAGAGACATTGGAGAAATAAATGGCAGAAGTCTGGGCAGGAGAAGGTAAATGTGGGTACCTGGACATCCCACCGATAAAAACTGAAATGCAGAAAGACACTCCTCCCATCAGGATCAAACAGTACCCCATTTCCCCTGAAGGTAAGTGAGGGCTAGCTCCAGTCATCGAACAGCTATTACAGAAAAAGTCTTGGAATCATGCATGTTCCCCCACAACACACCCATACTGGCGATTAAGAAAGCAGAAGGGAAGTATAGGGTGGTCCAGGACTTAAAGGAAATAAATAAGAGAACTATTTCCCAGTACCCTGTGGTACCCAACCCCTATACACTCTTGGACCAAATCCCCAGAGAACATGCCTGGTTTACCATCATTGATTTAAAAGATGCTTTTTGGGTATGCCTGCTAGCAGAAGAATGCTGAGACTGGTTTGCATTTGAGTGGGAAGATCCAATTAAGAAAAGAAAACAGCAGTTGAGGTAGACAAGATTACTGCAAGCATTCACAGAGTCCCCTAATCTTTTCAGCCAAGCCTTGGAAAGGCTTCTTCAGCCATTCACTCCTGAAGAAGGAGGGAATACTACAATATGTAGATGATCTACTTATATCTGGAGAGAATCAAGAAAAAGTTAGAGCCACAAGCATTTGGCTTTTAAATTTCCTAGGAGAAAAGGGCTTGAAAGTATCTAAAGAAAAATCACAATTTGTAGAAACAGAGGTCGCCTATTTGGGCCATTTAATTGGAAAAGGATACAAGAAATTGAGCCCTGAAAGGATTTCCGGGGTTTCAGTTATTCCAGTGCCCAAAATTAAAAGAGACATCAGGAAGCTTTTGGGTCTGTTCGGATATTGCTGACTCTGGATAGACGAATACACCCAGAGTGTTAAATTTCTTTATGAAAAGTTAGTAGACTCTGAACCCACGAAATGAACCACCGAAGATGAAAAGCAATTAGAGGATCTAAAGGAAAAACTACTAACAGTGCCAGTTCCCAGTTTACAAGATCTTAAGAAAAGCGTTGATTTATTCCTGAACACAGAAGGGGGAGTGGCATATGGGGTACTGACTCAAGAGTGGGGAGGTTGCAAAAAGCCTGAGGCTTATGTGTCCAAATTGTTGGACCCAGTGGCTGGAGGATGGCTGACCTGCTTACAAGCAATTGCTGCTGCAGCCATCCTAACTGAAGAAGCCCAAAAGCTAACCCTTCAAGAAAAGATCACATTATATACACCCCATGACCTAAATACCTTATTAAGTCAGAAGGCTCCATACTGGCTGACGGACTCAAGGCTGTTAAAATATGAAGCCATTCTGATTGAGACAGATAACCTGTCACTTGGAGTTAGTCACTTCCAAGTGCCTGAACCCAGCACAGTTTTTGAGTAGAGAACCCCTCAATGACTTGGAGCACTGGAACTAATAAATTACCAAACAAAAGTGAGAGAGAATTTAGAAGACACCGCTGTCCTATGGAAAGTTATTTTTTTTTGATGGGTCCTCAAGGATAGTAAATGGAAAAAGAGCCTCAGAGTATGTTATAATCAATGGGGAAAAAATGGAGGTTGCAGAAAAAGGAAAGCTACCCTCTAATTGGTCAGCTCAATGCTGTGAAATCTATGCCCTTAAGAGAGGACTAGACCAATTAGAGGGAGACCAAGGAACCATATACACTGATTCACGATATGCCTTTGGGATCGTCCACACCCTTGGGAAGATCTGGGAGGGACGAGGTTATTTAAATTCCAAAGGAAAGAGTCTAGTCCATGAAAGACTGATAAAACAAACCCTAGAATCTCTATTAAAACCAGTAGAGACAGTGGTGGTACATATGAAAGGCCATTAAAGGGGAGATACCCCAGCAGTGAGAGGGAACCAACCAGCTGATCAGATGGCGAAGGAGGCACCTTTGGAACCAGGGGACTCAGTAAAAATGTTAACATTAAAAGAAACACCAGATGATAGAGAAGGACAGGAGAAAGAAGAACCAATCCTTAGTGAAAAAGAGTTGAAATACATGTCAAAGAATTAGGACTGCACCAAGTGGAACAAGGGGAGTGGGTAATACCTGATGGGCAAAAATATTTGAATAAGGCCTTTTCCCGAAAGATGCTACCCGAGATGCATGAACTAACCCATTGGGGTGCAAGGATTGTGTGACCACTTTCTTTAGAGAGTTTCTGTGTGTGGGGGTATACGAGCTAGCCAAAGCAGTCACCAGCGAGTGCAGGCTATGCCAAAAAGTGATTCAAAAAACTATGAGAAAAACCTTGCCAGGACATAGAGCTATAGCCCTGAGACCCTTTCAGAATATACAAGTAGATTTTACTGAAATGCCTCCAGTGCAGGGGTACAGGCACCTATTGGTGATAGTGGATGACTTAACCTATTGGGTGGAAGTCTTTCCCACAAAAAGGGAAACAGCACAAACAGTTGCTAAGGTGATTTTAGAACATATAATTCCCCAATACAAATTAGTTAACAATATCGGCTCAGACCGAGGCCCTCATTTTAATGCTCGATTGTTACACCTAATTATTGAAGCATTGGGCATCAAATGGAGATTACACACCCCATGGCATCCCGGAAGTTCTAGGAGAGTGGAAAGGATGAACAAAACTCTCAAGAATGTGCTAACAAAATTAACTGAAGAAACAAAAATTAATTGGCTGAAATGTTTACTTCTTGCTCTGCTACGCATTAGAATGAGACCTCGGTCTGACATAGGGTTATCACCTTATGAAATGATGTTTGGACTCCCTTTTCTAATGACATCTTATAGTGCTAGAGAGTATGTGGAAGGGGAAGAGGCAGCCCAGAGATATTTGAACACCATAAGTAAAACTTTAGAAGACCTTAGGAAAAAGGGATATCTCCCCCAAACTTCACCCCTTGATTCTAAGGTGCATAACATCAGTCCTGGGGATTGGGTACTGGTAAAATCTTGGACGACCACTCCACTAACTCACAAATTTGAAGGCCCATTCCAAGTATTGCTCACCACCCACACGGCAGTACGGATCCAAGAGAAAGGGTGGACCCACATTACCAGAGTGAAAGGACCAGTTCTCCCCACCAAGCAGACACCTAATCCAACTGCACTCACTCCAAAATCTCGGAGTGGGACATCATGAAAGAATCTGAGGACCTGAAACTGACTTTTAGGAAAAGGCACAGAGACAAGTGACTAAACTGCAGTAACAGTTACCACCTTGAAGTTTTTATGGACACAGTTTAAAGTTGTTGAAACACAGTTGGAACGATTTATGGTTAATTGATGTTGCTGCCTTGTAACCTGTGTTAAAAAGGTTTTTTTGTAATAGGGGTACTCCATTAAGAAATCTCCCACGAGGCATTTTCTGAGCAGAAAAATTGATAGAGAAGAGAGAGTGGACAAGTGTGGTAGTGGGTCAGTTAAGTTTCGTTGGGATTCTCTGAGCGTTCATATGTGTTGGAATTAGATTTCTTCTGTTCATTGTAAAAGTTCTGTACCCATGTTTGTACAGTTGGTATGTTCCAAGTTTCCTCCTCTCCTTGAGAAATGTAGTGTACCCTAATCTCCTCCCTACTGGATGTCAATCCCAATAGATCCACTCCCCTACACCCTTTACATGGACAGTCCCCTCCCCTTCTTCCAGTACCTTCCCTATCCATCACCCAAATCCCACCTTAAGGTCCTGTCAATTCCCTCCAAGACTAATGCCTCCCTCTAGAAAGTTCTATGCCCCTTGATCCTCAGTTGGATCTCTGAAATGTCATTCTCCTCTGTTCCCTACCCATTAGTCAGGCATTTTAAACTGCCTCCCTTTGCTCCTCCCCTTGTTACCCCTGATTGGTCCCTAAATTGTACCGTCCTGTATAAATTATCCTCCCCCCTTTAAAAGGTCCTGCCTCGGCAGGGAGTGTGCCTTTTGTCTCCTGTTTCCCCCTGGGAATAAACTCTTCAGAAGCAACAGAGACAGGACCGTCCTTTGTCTTTTGCCTCGCTGCTGGCCACATTGTGTCACACTGCCCCAGATCTCTGGTGAGCAGATGCCTTCCTGCTGACACTGCCACTCGAGCTCAGAGGAGCTGAACGGCAGTCCTCATCTTGGCATGGGCAGCTGTAGCCAGGCTTGGACAGTAAAGGTTCTTAGCTCTTCTGTAAAAAAGACTGCGCCGTGTCAGCTGGTGCCCAATGTGCGACCATTCACCCTGTGACCCCACAGCGGAGGCTGTGGCTGAGTGAAACTCAGCAAAACAGTCCTGGTGTGTCAGTGGTCCCTGTGCCTGCACACTGGTTTTTTGCACAGTGGTGCTGCTGGGGACGAAGAGGAGACCTGTCAACACCGAGGCGGATCCTCTTCTGGAGCAAGGACTCTTCCCGCTGGTTTTTTGTTCTGAAGTCGTCAGAGTGGTAAGTTTCTGTGTGGGGAAAAGTGTCCCCGGGAGGTAGTCGGCACCCAGTCCCTTGTGAAGGGACAGGTTTGGGAGGAACTGGGCGGTGGTAGTGCCGCGGGTATCAGACTGCCTCAGGTGACCCTTGGGCCCTTCTTTTTTTGTTTATTCCTTTTGCCTGCAGTTAGGGGTGGATCTTTTAAGTGTGCAGAGTGGCAGACATGAGTGTTAGGCTGTCCTCTGCACAAAAGGACGTTTATTTCCAAGTTGGGGCTTCCCTTGCTGCGGCGGGTTTTAAGTTTTGAGAAAGGGAGTTGATATAAAGTGGCTATTTATTCATTTCCCTGTGGTGTCCCTGAAATGTTAGAGTTTTGGAATAAGGTTGGAGCAAAGATGACTGATTTAACTATAAAAGGGGACCATTCTGGCGATAAATTCTTTTATTTCTTTGCTGTGATTAGGAATTCGGTTAAACAAATTGATCCAGGGAAAAACGAGGACAAGAAAGTGAATAAACAGCTGCCCTGTTCTTTCCCAGTTCTTCCTAAATCCCCTTTACCTACTCCCAAAGACCCTAAACCCTTGTCCTCTACCCCGAAGGAGTTGAAAGGATCAAATCATGCTATGCAGGGTTGTCCCCAGTCTAGGAGTTGTCTCCTTGGCTCCCCTCAGCCCCCTCAGTACCCTAGCCTGAGTACTGATCCGGAAGCTGCTCAGGACCCTCTCCTAGACCCCATTTCCTATCCCTCTTCCTTGCATTCTAATCCCTCAGTTAAGTTTTCAACTAATTCGTTCTCTGGTTCCTGATCCCAAAATGGCCCCCGAAGAACACAAGATGGAGGGTACTTTGTGGCGAGGACCCCCTCTTGTGCTTCTTCTTCCCATAATCCCTTTCTTCCTGCCTCTTTCATGAGTCCAACCCTTTTCAGTCGGGATTCCCCAGAACTCGCCCCTCTCCCTCCTCCACTCCCCCTTTTCCCAAACCCCTCCTACTACTCTCAGCCCCACCCAACCTATGACCTCATTGTTGCATCCCTTGGCAGTGTCTCCTCCCACTGTTGTGACTCCTCCTACTGTGACATCACTGAACCCTCCCCTAGTCCCCATGCCCATCTCCTCTGACTCCTCCCAGATTTCCTCCCCTAACTCCTCCCAAATTCCCACGCCTCCCTCCTCTCAAGTTCCCACACCTTGCTTGGCCCCTCCCCTTCTGACTTCTGATTCCCATGCCCCTCCTTCCATTTCCCACATTCCAGAAACTGGATGGGATAGGCCTGGAACCCAGAACAGGAGGCCTTTCCCTTTGCTGCATCTGTAACTTATAATTGAAGAGGGCAAGATGCACATTGGTAGCCCCTTCCTTACCAATCCAAAGAAGAGCTTTGCAGGGCCTAGAAAGAGTTTGGGCTTAAAAGTAAGTACTTTAAAGGTTTGTTAACAGTGACTTTTACCTCAGACCTGTTAGTCCCAAGTGACCTAAAAGATGTATATAAGTGTTTGTTGACCCCAGGGGAATATGGTCTCTGGGAGTCAACTTGGAAAAGGTCACTTCGCAGCCTCCTTCCTGAACTCCTACCAAGCTGTGATTGTGTGACTGAGGCAAGTAATTACACAATAACAACAGGCCATCTTTGTGGCGAAGGTGAATGGGCTCAGGCTCATAAGCAGGCCAGGGAGATTCCTCACCCAGTTTTAGAACGGGTTCAGGAGACAGCTGAGAAAGCATTTAACATCATGCCAACCAAAGAACCCATCCAAAGTTATATAACAATTAAGCAGGTTCCAACAGAACCCTTCCTAGATTTTGTTGACGGGTTGCGTCAGAGTGTCGAGCAGCAGATTGAAGATCTAGTGCTGAGAGAAAAAAAGGTTTTAGAGATTGTGCAACAGAATGCTAATAGAGTGTGTCAGCAAATAATTTCATCACTACCCTTAGAATTGCCACGGGACATTAACCAACTGATTGAGGCTTGCACAAAGAAAGGTACCAGTAAGCAGACAACCTCAGTTTTGCCAGACACACCAAACAAGTCTTTACCTGTGGTGACTTGTCACATATATTTCCCTGACATCAGTGGCGCCTAATAACCAACCACAGTGAAAGCTAGCTTGGCCAGTCAACGCCCAGTGTTTTCACTGTGGCAAAACGGGACACATTGCTTCCAACTGTCCCATGAACAAAAGGGGAGGAGAGGGAGGAGAACTGAATGACCAAGAAAAAACTAAATAAAGAGCGCGTGTTTGCCCCGCGCGTGGAAATAAATGCGGCAAACCACTGTTACAGCTATGCAGACGGTATTCCTTCTGTGGGGTTTGCCAGCACTCTGGAGCATTTAAAAATTGTTGAAAAAGATCATGAAATTCTAATTGAGCTGTCTCTTTCTTTTGCTTTCTCTTAAAAGATTTTTGGCCTTGGGCTAGCCAAAGCCAACACAGAGTTGCTAGATCCCTGCACTGGGAGCTTTAGCTGGTGCAGCTCAAGTGTTTTCGATCTTTGCGCCTGGACTTTTTCTGTTATTTTACCTTTTCTGTACTAAAATACCGGTTTTGGTTCAACCAAATCAAGAGTTGTTGGTTTTTATAACACCTCTTTTGGGGCCTCGTCTGGGAGCCTTTTTTGCCCCAAAATCTAGGGATTTTTGTGATTTTTGTTATTTCTCTCACTGGATTTACTGGACCATCACAAGGACTTTAGGCAAAGAGAGAAAAGTGCCCCAGTGCAGTGATTAGTCCAAACCCCTTTTACAGGGCCCTCAGAAAGACCGAACCCTTATATAACGGAGTAGAAATTAGAGATAACTGTTTTTATAAGGGCCAAAACAATTAACCCTTTTGAAGGGTCATACATTTTCTTTCTATTGTTTTTAGGGGTGAACTCCCAGTGGAGCCTGTGTGGTGTATGAGTGTGGGGAGTAGCTAACCCCGGTGTGAGTGAAGAGTGCATGACACAGGCTCATCTGGAGTGAAGCATACTGTGAGCGACCCATCCCTTGGGGTGCTATGGAGTGGGATCGAGGGCAGTCCCTGACTTCAGCGGAAGGACGAACCATATCAAGAGGGTGGCAAGGGCCCTGCTAATACTCTGTGCGTGTGCCCCAGGGTGCGTAGGGTCCGGAACCTGCATACAGGTCTTTTGTGAGTGGTGACTTGGCAGTAGATGCCATTTTGATTTCTTTAAGATTTATGTGTGAATTTGTTTTAATTGGTATCTCGTGGTTGGTATTATCAAGTACTTTTATTCTTTCGGTTGCTGTAGATTGTGTTATTTATTGGACCATTATTGTGATTTATTTGTTTTAATACTAAAATACCATTTTAGTATTTTGTTATCTTACTTGTTTTATTTATTTTAATTTTTTTGTCTTAAGGGAGGGGGCGGGCAGTGCCGCCATTTTAAAGTGCTTGGGTGAAACAGCCCAATTTTCAATTTCTGGGTGGGCAGAGCCACCATTTTCAATTCTCTCTAAAAAGCTACCATTTTGTGGGTGACCCTCCCATGTCCCCATGGAGGTCGCCATTTTGTTTTCTCCTAAGAGGGCCACCATTTTGTTTGTTTTGATTTCTATAAGGTCAACATTTTAAAATCGTTGTTTATTAATGTAAGCAGCCGTTTTGTTGTGGTTCCTGTGCTTGTGTAGAGGCTGCCATATTGGTTTCCCTACTTCCTGTGTGGGTGAGGTCATTTTAAATTCCCATATGAAGTCAGCCATATTGTTTGTTTTGGTTGCCATAGAGACACCATTTTGAATTAGTGCTTTGGTTCCCACAGTCCTGCATTGTTGTTTCTTTTAATTT
>VZRF01010874.1:21520-32835 GCA_013396875.1 Vireo altiloquus
CATACAGGCAGTTTATATATTGGCCTGTATTTGAATTTAGTCTCACAAATAGCCTATTGATTTGATGAATGTAACCATCTTTTGTGAAGGGTGTGCAAAAGGCAAAGCCTGTGAACTGTGGGTGTTGTGTGAGTGTGTTGCCTGTAAGCGGAGGTGGTACTGTGTCTCCTATAGGGGGAACTAAGTGGTGCCGCGGGTATGAAAATAGTGACATTGAAGCAAAGCTAAGACTTAAGAGCAGAGAGTTGAGGGAAGAAGACTGGAGTACCTTGTTTTTAGAGAAATCAGAACTGAGTGTTAATTTAGTAATATGTGGAAAAAAGCATTTAGTGCCTGTAACTTGGAGTGTTTGGGAAGAAGACTGGTTGAGGACAGTGCATGAGTGTGAGTATTGGTTCAAGTGGAAAAACACTAGAGCAAGGAAATAAGTTAGTGCTAGAGTTAGTGAAAGAGGGTTGAGTAGAATTTTCTTTACACTCTTAAGTAGAGATCTTCCATTTGTTCAAGTATATTTATCTTAGTTGATTCCACTTCCTACTAATACTTACTTTAAAGTATTGATTTGTTCCTTCTTAGATTAGCAAGATGGGACAAAAGAATAATAAACAAAAGAATCAGCTAAAAAAATACAATATATTTCCTGATATCCCATTAAGCATAATGTTAAGGCAATGAGAATAACATTCTTTAACAAAAGATAAAGATCCAAAGAAAATGATCGAATACTGCATGTTTAATTGGCCTAAGAAAAACCTTAACAAAGGAGGCCTTAAATGGCCAAAACATGGTTCAACTGAGATGTGTAAAGCCCTTTGCATTCATTATAAAGTTAATACAAATTCCTTCAAATTAGAATATGCTGAACTTTGGCTTAAATATTGGGCAGTAGAAAAAGAAACAGAACAGCAGAAACAGATTTTCCCAGTGATAACAAATTATAAGAACAGTAAAAGGAAAATTAATCAACCAAGGTGGGATCCATTAGATTCTCTTCCTCCTACACACTCTCCCCCTCCATCACCTGCTGTTGAGGTAGAGGATTTGCAACCCTCAACGAGTCACCCAGCCAGTGTTGAAAATTTAAATGGGAAAGAAGCTGAACCATCTGAAGGTGTGGTGGTGTGGTTTTTGAACCTTTCGCTGCTTGGCATTTGACTGTGTTTTATGATTTTGTTAAATGTTCACTGCTTTTCCTTGTTTTAAAATGGTTTGATCCACCACCCCTGTTAAACCCTACAGAGTCTTGTAACCCTGTTATCTCCTCCCCGACTCCTCCCAAGAGATGCTTCATATGGGCATGCCTCCTCCCCTTTTCCAGCTCTTTCCCTGCTTGTCACCCTAAACCCCAGCCCCTCCAGTTGTCAATCCTCCTGAGATGTCACCCACCCTGGAAATCCCCTACTCCTTCGACGCCCCTTTGGTCCTTGGAAATGCCTGTTACCCCAAGTTGTACCCCATTGGTGGCAAGTTTTGTAAACCCTCCCCAGTCTCCTCCCTCATTGGCTTTCAAATTGTACCCTCCCCTAAGATAACCCCCCCTTAAAAGCTTGTGCACACTCTGCTTGGGGGCTCTTTGTGCCTGTTCCCCCTAAGAGCTAGAGGGAGTGCTGACACCCCTTGCAATAAACTAGCTTTTGGGACACACTGGCACAAGAGTCTCTCTTTCTTTCCCTTACTGAGTCCATCGACGCTGAGTGAGCTTAGAGGGTGCTGTGCTAGGCAACAAGGTGCCTGCCTCTCAGAACAGCAAGAGCCCTGCAGAAGACAGAGACTGCTGGCGTGCCTGCATCATTCGACGTGCGCAAGAGGCAAAGGCAATTGGAATTCCAGCCGGGCAGGTGAGGCGAGGCCAGGGGCTGTGGTGGTGTGAGAGCTTCGTTCGCCTTGGACTTTCTATTATAAAGTTTTCAGTTTCTCCCCATCCTAAGTTAGTATGTTCTGTACCTGCCCGGGTTCATTGTAAAGTTCTGCCGCCCTGTTCTCCCCTCCCAAGTTCCTCCCCCAAATCCCCAGTTATGGGCATGCCGCCTCCCCTGTTCCAGATCCTTCCCTATCAGTCACCCCAAATCCTTGCCCCTAAGCCCGTCAATCTCCCCTGAAGCCCTCACCTCTTCCAGAAATTTCTCCCTTACTCGACACCCCTCTGGACGCTTCCCCTGTCAGTCTCCCCAAGTTGCTCCCTGTTGGCACGAAGTCTCATGCTCCCTCCCCCGACTCCTCCCCGAGAGAACCCTGATTGGAGCCCCGGTTGTACCCTCCCATTGTAACCACCCCCCTTTAAAAGCCGCTGCAGAGAGCTCTTCAGGGGCTCTCTCAGCCAGCTCCCTTGGAGGCAGGAAGGCGTTTGTTCTCTCTGAATAAATCTTCCTCTTCTGAACCTTACTGGCTGAGTGAGACTCCTCCTTCTTTCCCTCACCCCGCATCCTCGACGCAGAAAGTGCTTTAGTGGTGCTGAGCAGCTGCTGTCACCCTGTGACAGAGGCAAAGCCTAGAAGAGTGTGCCTCAAACCTCGAAGACCGACAACGAGAAGATCAAAGAGGCTACTGTCGCTTCTCCCCAGTGGCGAGCGTGGCAAGAGCTCTCCCTGATCCAGCCGGGCAGGCGAGGTGAGCCAGCCCACCTTCTCTCCTCAGTGGCCAGACCCCTAACACAGCGAGCAAAGCTGCGCTGCGTCAGGGGGCCCCTCACCCTTTTGAGCACCAGAGGAGCGGCCAGACCCTTGTTGCGCTGCGTCAGCTGGCGCCCAACGTGGGGCCCTTCGCGGCTGAAGAAGGACCCGACGGAGTGACCCGCAGCCCCGGGGAGCGGGCGAGGCGGATCGTGGTGCGCCAGTGGTCTCTGTGCCTGCACCCCGACTTTTGTCCGGGAGTGCTGCCGGAGGCGTGGAAGAGGGAGTCCTTCAGCACCTGGAAGGATCTCTTCCCTGGACCTCAGACCTTGCCAGAGGACGTTTTGTTCCTGGAATGCCCTGGACAACAAGGAGTGTGGTGAGTGAAAGATTTTGTGGGGGACGGGAGGGTCCCCTGGGTGTTAGAGTTAGGCAGCTCCAGGGAGCGTTTTCTTCTAAGTTTTCCTTTTGTCCAAAGGCGGGGGCAGAATCCCTGTACGGGGAGGGCAGCAGCAGTCATGAGTGCCAGACTGTCTGCTGCTCAGAAAGATTTTTACTACCAAGTTGGGGGAATCCTTTTCAGTTCAGGAATTGAGTTTAAAAAGAGTGAATTAAAAAGGTTTGTTAGATGGGTGTTTGCTCACCTCCCCAATGTTTCAGTTAGCAAAATTCATGATTTAAGGTTCTGGAACCTGGTCGGTGCCAAAATGTCGGAGCTGACAGTCAGGGGTGACCAATCAGGGGACAAGTTCTTTCCGTTAATGATCAAGATAAGAGCCGCAGTAAGCGACAAAGGAAACGGGAGGGTGAGNAGTGCTGCCGGAGGCGTGGAAGAGGGAGTCCTTCAGCACCTGGAAGGATCTCTTCCCTGGACCTCAGACCTTGCCAGAGGACGTTTTGTTCCTGGAATGCCCTGGACAACAAGGAGTGTGGTGAGTGAAAGATTTTGTGGGGGACGGGAGGGTCCCCTGGGTGTTAGAGTTAGGCAGCTCCAGGGAGCGTTTTCTTCTAAGTTTTCCTTTTGTCCAAAGGCGGGGGCAGAATCCCTGTACGGGGAGGGCAGCAGCAGTCATGAGTGCCAGACTGTCTGCTGCTCAGAAAGATTTTTACTACCAAGTTGGGGGAATCCTTTTCAGTTCAGGAATTGAGTTTAAAAAGAGTGAATTAAAAAGGTTTGTTAGATGGGTGTTTGCTCACCTCCCCAATGTTTCAGTTAGCAAAATTCATGATTTAAGGTTCTGGAACCTGGTCGGTGCCAAAATGTCGGAGCTGACAGTCAGGGGTGACCAATCAGGGGACAAGTTCTTTCCGTTAATGATCAAGATAAGAGCCGCAGTAAGCGACAAAGGAAACGGGAGGGTGAGCAAACAGTCCAAAGTTGACTCCCCAGTTACCCCTCGTTCTGTCCGTTTTGCTTCCCCAGATGCTTCCCGCACCCTGTCTACCTCATCCCTCGCCCCTAGATCCTCTACCCCTACTCCGAGCAGGTCGAAGGGAGAGAGACAGGAGCAGGAAGTCCTGCGAAGGGGCCTCCGGAGGACGGAGCATCCTTCCCGCTCCCCTCTACCTACTCAGAACCCTAGCCCTCGAGGTCGGCGCGCAGCCTCGAGGGATCCTTCCCCTGACCCTCTTTCTTACCCCTCTTCCCCAGTTCTTAAACCCCGGTTCAATTCGAAACACCATTCCCTGAGTACCCTTATTCTCCCCAAAATGGCGCCCGTTCCCCAGAACCTCAAGATGGCAGACGCCTCGTGGCAGGCCCTCCATCTTGGGCTCCTTCTCCCCATAATCCTTTCTTTCCCGCCACTTCCAAGAGTTCCAACCCTTTCCGCCCAAAGTCCCTAGCCCTTCCCCCAAATCACTCGTCACATCCCTTTGATGACCCCTCCTACTCCCTACATGACTCCTCCCCTTCCCGAATGTCAGTTTTCCCTGCATCCACTCCCCCTTCCCCTCCTACCAGCCCCTCGGCTCCTCCTGCTGCCTCCCAACCTTCCCCTCATCCGGTTCCCACACCGGGCCCCTCCCACCTTCCGGTACCTGGCCCTGCCCACTCCCTTCCGGCTCCTGGTTCCCATGCTCCCCCTTCCGGTTCCCACACCTGGGCTTCCGGAAGTGAGGGGCCTGTGAGCCAGAACCCGGAACAGGAGTCAACCCCGTTCGCCGCCCCGGTGACCTATGGCTGCAGAGGTCAATTTCTTAATTGGCAGCCACTGCCGTATTCGGCCAAAAAGGAGTTATGTCGATCTGCCAAGGAGTTCGGGATGAAGAGTGCATGTTTCAAAGGCTTGTTAATAGCCACTTTCAATTCAAATGTATTGGTTCCTGGAGATATTAAGGATTTGTTTAAATGCCTGTTGGCTTCCCCAGAATACTGCCTGTGGGAGTCAACATGGAAGATTGCACTCAAAAACCTTCTTCCTGAACTCCTTCGAGATCCCGAAACCGCTATTGATGCAGATGCCAATAACATTACCATAGATCACTTGTGCGGCGAAGGGGATTGGGCAAAGCCCAATCTGCAAGCAGAGAAAATACCCAAAGCAGTGCTTGAGGCAGTTCAAAAGCTCACAGAAAAGGCCTTTTACAGAATGCCCACAGCAGAACCTATCATAAAATTCTCTGATATTAGACAAGGCCCACAAGAACCTTTCGCGAGATTTGTTCATCGCCTCGAAGAAAGTGTTGAAAGGCAAATTGACAATCCTGATTTAAGGGAACAAATGGTTCTATCCCTAGCACAGCAAAATGCAAATACTGCCTGCAGACAAATTATCATGTCTTTACCCTTATTCTCCACCCCAACACTAGATGATATCCTAAGAATTTGCACAATGCGCCAGGCATCCATGGCCCCCGATCCTAACGCCTTTGCCCAGCAACCCCCTAAAAGAGCCTTCCCAACCCAAAGCGAACCCTGTTTCTCAACCCCCCCAGCCCTTCCAGCTCTCTTCCCAGGCAACGCCACTGGAGACCCCGTCAGTGTTACCAACCGACAAGTCCCGAACATCCAGTGCTTTCGCTGCAGACAATGGGGGCACATCGCAGTACGGTGCCCAACCCTGGGGGGAAGACCACTGGAGGAGGAGTTGGAGGAGAGGGAGGAACTGTCCCTAGAAACTTAAAAACCCCAGCTACCCCAAGGAGAGTGGAGGCTCCTCCCATGGCTGCTTCGCAAAAAAACTAGAGGCGCAGCGCGGCCTCATCCCGCTCGAGGACATAAATTCTGATGAGACCCTGTTTGGTCAGTGGGTGGAGGAGGAAGGTCTCTCGATACGCGGGGTAGTTGATGTAATAAGCAAAGATTCTGAATTCTTTTGTGTTTTGCGTTTTCCACTTTATGTTAGAACACCGGACTGGACAGACATCTCGATCAACTACAACTCACCGGACTTGACAAGATTCTTAAACACCTGGACTAAGACAAGTAAGTTTCTTGTTGTTGGGGTTGACGAATACACACCCCCCGAAGTTGAAGTTGCTCCCGGGGAAGTAGTGCCTTCCTCTGGACCAGCCGAACTCACGGTGCGCTGTGTCCATCCCCCTTTTTTCCTGCCTGCAGGCCAAATTCTTGCAAAATTCATTCCGGTAAGATACCTCTCTCCAGAGGTCGAAAGGCCATGGAACGATGGTGAACTAAAAGTGTATTGGCTCGAGGCCCTCAATAAAGACAAGTCATTGGCATGGTGCTCCCTCAGGCAGGGAAATCACAAGATCACCCTACAGGGGATGATGGACACTGGGGCAGACATCACCCTTATCCTGCCCCACAAATGGCCCAAGCACTGGGAACTGCAAACCGTGGCCAACAAAATCTCAGGTGTTGGAGGTGCGCAATTGGCAAAGGTTTCTAAAAGCATGGTTCAAATCGAGGGGCCGAACGGGAGATTGGCCACCATATGCCCGTTCGTTGCTGACACCAGGTATACCCTGTGTGGACGGGACATCCTGTCTCAATGGGGAGTCCAGTTAGATATCCCTGACTCTCCCCAGGGTTTTTAAGTGCGGCCACTGAAGAGCGCCTGACCCAAAAACTGAATTGGCTGACAAAAGAACCTTTCTGGGTTGATCAGTGGCCACTGAGTAAAACAAAATTAAAGGCGCTTCAGGAACTCGTGCAGGAGCAACTCCAAAGAGGAAACATTGTTGGAATGTTTCAACAACAATTCCAACAGCCCTTGGAATTCCCCAGTCTTCGTTATAAAAAAGGCGGGGAAGGACAAGTGGCATCTCCTGCACGATCTCCGTGCCATAAATAAAGTCACTGAGGACATGGGACTCCTCCAACCAGGGATGCCCTCCCCAACCATGCTCCCAAAAGATTGGGATCTTGTTGTAATCGATATTAAGGACTGCTTTTTTCAGATCCCACTCCACCCTGAAGACACGCCATGCTTTGCCTTCTCGGTTCCCTCCATCAACCAAGAAGCCCCTTGGAAACGGTACCATTGGCAAGTCTTGCCTCAAGGCATGAAAAACTCCCCCACAATCTGCCAGTGGTACGTTTCCAGAGTGCTCTCGCCAGTGCGCGCCAAAGTCGGGGAGGCCATCATCCTGCATTACATGGATGATGTGCTCGTGTGTGCACCTGACAACAAAAAACTTACGGAGGCATTGGACTTGACAATTATTGCTTTGAAGAATGCCGGATTTGAATTACAAGAAGAAAAAGTCCAGANAAGTCTTGCCTCAAGGCATGAAAAACTCCCCCACAATCTGCCAGTGGTACGTTTCCAGAGTGCTCTCGCCAGTGCGCGCCAAAGTCGGGGAGGCCATCATCCTGCATTACATGGATGATGTGCTCGTGTGTGCACCTGACAACAAAAAACTTACGGAGGCATTGGACTTGACAATTATTGCTTTGAAGAATGCCGGATTTGAATTACAAGAAGAAAAAGTCCAGAGGCTGCCGCCCTGGAAGTATTTAGGCCTTCAAATTACCAATCGGCAAATAACACCCCAAAAGATCCAATTGGCAGACAGGCCCCAGACGTTACATGACTTCCATCAGCTGTGTGGACAGCTGCAATGGATAAGACCCTGGGTGGGGATCCCTCCGGAAACCCTCAATCCACTCTTCCAACTATTAAAAGGGGGGGAGGAGCTGGATACCCCCAAGGTCTTATCCCCCGAGGCAAAAGATGTTATTGAGTATGTGAATTAGCTGATATCACACAGGCAAGCAAGTAGGTGTCACCCAAATTTGGATTACAAATTTATTATTATGGGATCTCTGCCACATCTCCACAGTTTGATTTTCCAGTGGGACAAGGACGAGAAGGACCCCCTCTTGATCATAGAGTGGGTGTTCCTGAGTCACCAGCGTCCCAAGAGTATCACCCGGCCACAGGAGCTGATGGCTCAACTGATCGCCAAGGCCCGCCTCCGCCTACGGACCCTGGCAGGATGCAACTTCTCATGCATCCACTTGCCCATCAAGTTGTCGACTGGGAAATTCACGAGGGAGGCTTTCGAACACCTCCTCTGTGAAAATGAGACATTGCAATTCGCCCTTGACAGTTACACCAGACAAATTTCAATCCAATGTCCTGGTCACAAATTTTTCAGTGCCAACTTCAATCTGGTCCCAAAAGATGTTCAGAGCCATAAGCTGCTCAAAGATGCGCTGACAGTTTTTACAGACGGGTCCGGAGGGTCTCACAAATCCGTAATGACGTGGGTGAACCCTCAAACTCAGCAGTGGGAGACTGATGAGGAGACTGTGGAAGGATCTCCTCAGGTTGCTGAGTTGGCTGCCGTCGTCAGAGCCTTTGAGAGGTTTCCCGAACCCCTAAACATTGTCACTGATTCGGCGTACGTAGCTGGTGTAGCATCAAGGGCAGAACATGCTGTCCTCGGCAATGTTTCCAACCCAGTCATTCACGGCATGCTCTCGAAACTGGTTTACATAGTCTCCCACCGAGAGCATCCGTATTTTGTGATGCATGTCAGATCGCACTCCAGCCTCCCAGGATTCATCGCAGAAGGGAACCGCAGAGCAGATGCATTGGCCGCCCCAGTTGAACCACAAGTCTCTACCAGCAGGCGGTCCAGAGCCGTCGTCAGTTCCATCAGAATGCCCCTGGTCTCGTGCGCCAATTCCACCTTAGGCGTGACGAGGCCAAGGCGATTGTGGCCACATGTCCTGAATGTAGGAAAACCAACGCACCATCCCTGGGAAGCGAGGTAAACCCCCGAGGACTGAGGAGCTGTGAGGTGTGGCAGACAGATGTCACTCATATCCCACAATCTGGCCGTCTCAAATTTGTGCATGTGACCATTGACACCTTCTCGGCAGCTATGTATGCATCTGCCCACACAGGTGAGCGAGCTCAGGCTGCCAGAAAACATCTGATCCAGGCCTTCTCGTTTCTGTGCATCCCCACCATCATAAAAACAGACAACGGGCCGGCCTATACTTCCAGAGCGTTCGGCAAATTTTTATCGGACTGGGGGGTTCAACCCAAGTTTGGCATCCCGCATTCCCCCACGGGCCAAGCAATAATTGAAAGAGCACATTCCACCCTCAAAAGGACTCTGGAACGGCAGAAGGACACCGACTTATCCTGCCCTCATACCCGACTTAGCAAAGCTTTATTTACCATTAATTTCCTAAACAATTCCTTTGAAGACTCCACTCCTCCCATTATTTGACATTTTACCAATGACTCCCGATTTAAGTTCTCCCCTCAACCAAAAGTTTCCTATCAAGATCCCGATACTTAATCGACTGACTGGTCCCCACGATTTGATCACCTGGGGGAGGGTATACGCTTGTGTCTCCACCCCCAGGGGAGCTAAGTGGGTGTCGAAGAGACTTGTTAAGCCCTGGCTACCCGACCGACACCCCGCAGAGCCACAAGAGCACACCCCGCCACCACAGGAAGACCCCACTGACCAGACATCAAACAGGAAAAGGCAGAAAACGACCATGGGAGATTCAGCCAGCCTCAACCTCCTCAGTCCCCTTACTTACCCCAAAGAGTTGAATCCCTTCCTCAACCCCTAACCCACTCGAGCCTGCATCAGTCTGCCCTGGGAGGCTGCCCAATCACCACCCCTTCCTAACCCTTTGTATTTCCTTACCGCAGTGAACATGCTGACTTACCTGACCGTGATGATCCCCGCCATCGTCTTCGTCTTCCCGCCATCACCAGATGGATCGTGCCACAGCCCAAGGCGAATGTTTGGACCACCCTCGCCAAGTCCCTCAACCAAAGTGGGCTGTGCATGTCCATGGGCAGTGCGGAGGATCCAATGTCCACCTGCCTGGTGGGGATTCCTCTCGGAGAAAGCGAATACCCCTTTGCAGGTAAGAAGCCTGACCCGGTTTCCTCCTGGGACGAGTGGACGGGGCCCCTCCCTGTTGCACCAGAAGAACCTCAGGAGCTGGATCTCCTGGGGTCGGCCAAGGCGCAATTCTGTGTAAGGTTCAGCTATCGGATCCGGAGCCACGAGTGGCCGGATGGGACTCACACCAAACTGTCCCAGGTAACACCCTATGAAAAGTATTACCAGCCACCCTTTTGGTGCAACTTCACCGCGCCGAGAGAGGCCAACTCCACTCGTAAGCCCAGGCAGCTCCCCAAGGGGATCTTTTTCATTTGTGGAAACCGGGCCTGGGCGGGAATCCCCTCTCGCCTTCGTGGAGGACCCTGCACCCTGGGCCAATTGGCTCTCTTGACCCCCAACAAAAAACACTTGATCGATTGGCAAAAAGAGCAAAAAACAGTGTGAAGCAAGCGCTCATACCTGCACGAATTGGAAGAAAACTGCAATTCTGAAATTGATTCCTGGCCAAAATCAAAAGTAATTGTGGCATCTTTGCTCTTGCCCTGGGTGGCTGTAGCCAAGGCTTTAGGTGAGATTAGTCACACTGAGTGCTGGTTGGGTAAACAAGCTAATCTCACGTCTAAAGCATTGGCAGAACTCCTCGAAGATGAGGAAATAACCAGGAAGGCGACCCTGCAAAACAGGGCCGCCATCGATTTCCTCCTGCTTGCCCAGGGACATGGGTGTGAGGAGTTTGAGGGACTTTGCTGCTTCAATCTCTCCTCACACAGCACGAGCATCCACTGCACCATCCAAGATATCAAAGACAACGTCCATCAGCTAAAGAAGGAAAATGAAGACTGGTTGGGAAAATTGTTCTCAGGATGGGGGATCTCCGGTTGGGTAGAGTCAGTTTTAAGGACAATTCTCCTGTTAATCACCATTGTTGCCATAATCATCATTGCCCTTACCTGCTTCAAGCAACTGTTTTTGGAACTTTTATCCCCCAAAGAAAAGTCCTTTTGGATTCCCCGCCAAGCCCCAAATCCCTCGTTCCCGAACACACCTTTTCCTACTCCCCTGACGACCCCAAGCTCCACGCCACAGCTGCCTCGAAAACCTGCAGGTCCTCGCTGTCGATTGGATCGACTTTACACCCAGACCAAGTGATGAAGAAATCACTGAGGATGATTCTGCAGAGATCGAGGGAATTTAAAAAACTGCTGAAAGAACTGTCATCACGCACCCATCTCTCCTTCAAAAACAAAACAAAAAAGAGGGAGATGTGGTGGTGTGGTTTTGAACCTTTCGCTGCTTGGCATTTGACTGTGTTTTATGATTTTGTTAAATGTTCACTGCTTTTCCCCCTGTTTAATGTGGTTTATCCTTCCACCCCCGTGAAACCCCACAGAGTCTTGTAACCCAGTTATCCCC
>VZRF01010883.1:0-12914 GCA_013396875.1 Vireo altiloquus
CAAATCTCTGAATAACCTCCCTACAAATCTATTTCTTGTCTCTTTCATGGTGTGGACTGCACTGAGGAGCCCTGGCAAACCTAGTGACACCATAAAGTCACTCCAAGACACCTAGCAACAAGAACATACTTTCCTTAACATCCAATGGGAACTCAAAATTCTCAAAAGCTGATGTAACAGGCCTGAAGGAGAAAAAGGGGGTGAAAAGCTGGGGGAAATCATCCTTCCCGGTTCCCTCCCCCCACTGAGTAGTATTATTAATGGACTCCGAAAGCTAGCAACCAAGGTCAGGGTAGGAGAGCAACACTGAATACACATCCCAAATGACCCTCATTGCCCTTGATGTTATCATGTCATAAACTGATATCCCACAGTACAGCAACAAAGNAAACTGATATCCCACAGTACAGCAACAAAGTAATCCTGATCTCTGTCCCTGCTCTGAAAAACAAGACCGCAAGGAGCACATATGGGAATATATACAGGGTTAGGTACCATATGTGCATGAACAGAGCAAGCAACATTGTAACCAGTGGCTCCGTACCTAATACAAATGCTTAGATCAAATTTATTTCCACCCTGCTCTGGGTAGATCTGTTATCTCAACCCTTTGTGCCCCACACTGGGTACCAAATAAGGCTTTCGAGGTTTAGGAATGGTATTCCACAATTTAGTTGCCCCACTAAGCCATGGGGTTGCAGCTAGCTCCCCCTTCTCCCCCCAAAAGCACAAAAGGTAAAGATCACAGGTTGAGATAAGAACAATTTACTTGAAACAGCAATGAGGTAGGAAAAGGAACAGTAACACCAACAATATTAATAACAAAAGGTGTAAGACAAGGAAACAATTTACATGTGAAGTAAAACAATACTGGACCATTTCACCCACCATGCTTTCTTCCACCCTTTCCCCCCACCCCGGCAATGATGTGAGGTGGTGTCAAATAACATTAGTCTTGGCCATGCCCCCCCCCCACTGATATGAGACAAACCCAGGACAGTGACCTACTTGCTTGTTTAGCGATAAAGAAAGCCAAGCCAACAATATTTGACCAGACTGATCACCTGACTTAAAATGCAGATTTTAAAATTACAGCTTCAGCAGCACATGTACATCTACAGAGCATATCATTAACATCCCACGTTTAACTCTTTGAGAGTGGAAAAAGAAGGACTCACCAGAAGCTAGCTCTTATAGAGTCTAGTTACAGAAAAAAAAAGTCACCCATCATCATCCTTCAGAGTATGCTGGGCTTTCAAGAGAGCTCTAATTTACTTATATTTGCATAATGGAAGCTGTACAGTAACCATCATTTTTGCATCTCATTAGTAGCCAGATAACCCTTATTGCATTTGTGGTCTGGGTGAACTTTGCAGGTTTAAGAGTACCTAACAAATCACAGCTTCATTATACTGGACATTAGACAAGCAGTAACACACATTTTGCTCTTAAAATATGCCAACAGCACTGCCTGTCTCCTGCAAAAAGAGACAAGTTTCAAAATATGCTCCTTTACCGTTGTTATGCAAAGATTAGTCTCATTTGAGTAGATTGTTTGCTGCTCAAGTGTTTTCAGTTGGCTTCTTCCCAATAGAACATCATTCAAAGTATCCATGTGTGATTACAGAAAAAGGAAGAATCAGATGCTGAAATTAACACAGGAACACTAGTTAGAGTCAGTTCCAGGTGCTTTAAAAATAATAAATAACAAACTACACCCACATCCCCCCAAAAACAGCCAACCAAAAAACATTTTAGTCCACTTGGGTTTTATAGGAAGTAGTATTTTCTCCTGCTGGCAAGATGGTTCTTGTGCTAAAAGCAAATATACTGTCAGCTTTACTACAGATCCAGTACATTTTATGGCTTCAAAGTGTTTATCTCAAAACAAATCTCTGGAGTACATCTACATAATTATCTAATGTTTAGTGTTGCTCAGTGAAATCACATCATCTTTTCAAGATAGAAAGCCTGGAGAGATAAAAAGGTTGAATACAGTGGCTGTTTATAGCCCATATTAACAGGAAGTGGTACAGCATTTCAGGCTCAACAGTCCCAGTCTTAGAGGGAAAAATCGAGGAGTCAGATGCTGGGCAAGTGATCTTAGAAGTATCCAAGCAATGACATGCAGCAAACACAAAAGGGTTTGTGTTGTGTAATGCTGTCCAATCTTTCAGGGTAGCATGCCTGTTGACACCAGATTTCGTATTTCACATAGGGCTATTTTATTGGCTGCAGCCATCAGGACTAAAATGCTGCCATTCTCCTATCAGTATGGGAAAAAAATTTCCTCACCAAATCCAAAGCAGGGTAACCCATACTGTGCACTAAGCCATATGTGCTATGGAGGACACATTAACTGTACAATCATTTCCGCATTGGGCACTGCAACCTGTATTGTAGAGGGTTTTTTAATGCTTCTGCTCTAATCTCCAAAATAAACATACAAGGCAGCATATCTAATTATGAGGTAACACATTGCCCATTTACTTTTTTATTGTGAATGGTTAGCTTTAAACACAGCTAGTACAATATCAGATTAATGATCATGGAAGTGTGCATCACTAATTCAATATTCTTACAGTTCAATAGTTTAACACTAAAAGCCACATTAGCAAGATTTTCAATTTGCAAATTAAACACTGACTGATCTGACATTCTTGTGTTATAGGACGTTAAAGTTGCTTCCAATGTGAAATGGTGTCTTTAAAATCACAGCTTCATCAGACAATTGACTACATCAAACTATTGAGAAAATTACACCAGAAAAACTTGAGAATATGCAAAAAAAAAAAAAAACAAACCACCTCAGCCAATGATAAAGTGTTTATAAGCATGGATTTTAAAGTCATCCTTTTACAGAGAAAGATTTTCTCACATATTTCCCCCATAAATACATAGCACAGAACAGGAACTGGTTGAGACTACCTCCTTATCCTATACGGAACAGAAGTGTCCTCCAAAAAGATAAGCACAGAGGTTTACCCAGGTAAAAAGGATACTGCGCTCTCCAGAAGAAACTTAATTACAAATAGCTCATCCTTTGATTTTCTGGACACTGGTAGAACAGGAGTGATACAATAAGCATTGCATGGGTGAGCATTACAAGTCTGATGCTTGCAAAGTGCATGTCAGGAGCCAGTCCTGACCTGGGGATCCCACCCTGAGAAACTCCAGGTCTAAACTCAGAATTCTACACATATATATTTTCTCAGTAATGCTTGGTGAGCTGCCCAAGAGAAGTGACAAGGAAGGAAATACAGACACATCCTGAACACTGAACTCCAAGTTTAGTATTAAACTCAAGGTTACAAGCAGGTGTCTGTACGAGGTTGACTCAGAGCCTGAAATGCTGTACATAATCACCTTTACCACTGATTTAGTTCAGATAATTGTTTTATTTTTCTCAAAAAAACTAAAGTGGGATGTCTTATTCAGTCAGCTGGCACTGGGGCATTTGGCCCAAAGGCACTTTAACTTGCATCCTCCACCTTTTGGGTGGATGTCCTACTCTAAAAGCTGCTGCCCAAACAGAAATGCAAAAGTCCAAGTCAGAAGACAAAAGGAGCCTGACTGCTGTCCTGGTTTAGGAATGGTATTCTCCAATTTAGTACTCCTGCTAAAACCACACACTGCTTCCCCTCCCCCCCCTCCGTTGGAGGCACAAAAGGCAAAGATCACTGGTTGATATAAGAATAATTTACTGGAAACAGCAATGAGATAAGAAAATGAACAGTAACAGCAACAGTATTAATAACAAAAGGTATAAGAAAATAAAGGATTCACACAGAAAGCCCGTGACAATAAATACCAAACAGCTCCCCCTAACACGTTTACTCAACAGGAACCCCTTTTCCTCTTTCCCCTTTCCCCCCACCCCTGGCTATTACATGAGGTGGTATAGATTAACCTCAGTGTCTTAGCCATGCCCCCTCCCAGCTACTGCAAAAATTATCCCTGTCCTGGCCAGAACCAGGACACTTCTCAAAACATAAAACAGAAAAAGCTGCTAGGATTATAAATATTTCACACTGTAAAGTGAGCTGATAAACAGGACCAAGCCCTCCTTCCAGATGAGCACATTAAGATATGAGAAGCACATTCCCTTACTGCTGGCTGGGTTTTGGCCCTAGCCCACTATGCAGCCAAGAGCCCAGTAGGCAAAAGTTTCAACAAGGGAATGAAGAATTCCCCAGTATAAACTCACAGCCTGATAACTGTTACTTCAAAAAACCCAGAAGATACGGGTTTAGTCTCTTCAAGATGAAGATGGAACTGAACCCATCTCCAAGCAATAAAGCCAAGGCTGGCCAGTACTTTTGGTTGAGACATATTACATTTTTTACAAAAGCCAAAGTTCTGAGGAGGGCAGTTGTCCTCAAGCAAGAAATGGTAGAACCCCTTCAAGTCTCACTACAAAGCTGGGCACTTAATAAGTGGGGTAGCCCTTAACATCACTCTTCCGTACTGAAGTTATTGACACTTCAGGCACCTCTGCACAATTTTAATTCTTTACTCTGCTTACCACAGACTGCTCCAAAACTGTGATAGTTACAGGACAAGATTATATGGGCTAAAAATAGTGCAACAAAAGTATAGCAGGGTTTATTTAAGAAGCCTGTATTATTCCTTAACTTTAATTAGAACTTTGACCTTGGACAACCAAACTTGCCTAGAACAAATGCACCTAAGGAAGAACAAGGAATGAAAATCCAAGTGAAGTCCTTTCCATTATCCTAGCAGAGCTAAACAACATCCAGATCAGACATCCAAAATGTCTGAACACCAACAACATTCCTTCTTGTAGTGGGTTGATGCTGGCCAGATGCCAGGCACCCACGAAAGCCGCTCTCTCACTCCCCTACATAGCTGCACAGGAGAGAGAAAATATAACAGAGCTGATGAGTTCAGAAAAGGACCAGGAGAGATCACAGGAAAAACAGACTTGAATTAGAGATATAAATTGAATTTATTGCTAACAAAATCAGAGCAGGATAATGAGAAGTAAAATAAAACCTTAAAAACACCTTCCCCTCACCCCTCCTTCCTTCCCAGCTCTATCTCCTCCCCCAGCGGTGCAGGGAGACAGGGAATGGGGTTATGGTCAGTTCAGCACCTGTTGTTTCTCCTGCTGCTCAGGGAGAGGAGTTATTCCCCTGCTCCACTGTGGGGTCCCTCCCACGAGAGACAGTTCTCTGCAAACTTCTCCAACATGAGTCCATCCCATGGGAGACAGTTCTCTGTGAACTGTTGCAACATGGGTCACTTTTCCACAGGGTGCAGTCCTTCAAGAATAGGCTGCTCCAGTAGGGGCTCCTCCCTTCACAGGCCTCCCATAGGGTCACAGTCCACTCTCAGGCATCCACCTGCTCTGGCGTGGGGCTCCTCCAGGGGCTCCAGGTGGATCTCTGCATCCCCATGGATCTCCATGGGCTGCAGGGGGACAGCTGCCTCACCATGGTCTTCACCACGGGCTGCAAAGGAATCCCAGCTCTGGTGCCTGGAGCAGCTCCTCCCCCTCCTTCTCCACTGACTTTGGTGTCTGCAGAGTTGTTCTTCTCATGTGTTCTCACCCCGCTCTTCTCTGGCCGCAATTACAACTGTGCAATCACTTTTTTTCTTTCTTCTTAAATATGTTATCACAGAGGCATTACCACCATTTCCAATTGGCCCATCCTTGACCAGCAGCACATCAGTCTTTGGAGCCGCCAGACTGGCTCTGCCAGACATGGAGGAAGCTTCCAGCATCTTCTCATAGAAGCCACCCCTGTCGCTGCCGCCCTCCCCCCCTTCAAACCATGCCATGCAAACCCAATATACTTCTTTACCATGGCTACATGTAAGAGCAGCATGGTTAAACTGAAAGAAGAATGTGAGCTGTATTGTTGGATCCCAAATTTGCATTAAAAAGGACACAGAGGCTCTGTTTTCTTTGTGAATGCAAAGCTTCCTACTAAATATTCCATACTTTGTGAAGGAGGCTATAAAGTACTCTTAAAATCCTCTCATGTCAAGTGGAAACACAACACAGCTCTGAAGACAAGCTTTAAAAAGGATTTAAGCTCAGGGCTGGCAATCAGGCTGATGCAAGTATCAGTCTGAACAGGTTCCCATTCACCATTTAGCAGTGGAAGTACTACCAACATAAAAGCTTAACAGGTCACCACAAAAAAAATTTCAAAGGTTTGATCAAGAATTAAACAATACGCAAACCACCTGTATTTTGCTAATTATTGCTAAGCAACAATAAGGCCAACAGTTTAGCCGAATTCAAAAGGGATTATCTGGGTAGTAAGAACAGCCACAATTACATTAGCTACGATAAAACAGTTTATAAAAGGATTAAAGTACCAAGCCTTGTGGCATGAGTCAGCCACTGCATCACAGATAAATCGTTCTTTCCAATTGCTTTGCTTAGCATAAAGCAATTGAAACCATGCCCACTGTTCTAGCAACTGATAGTTAAATTGTACCAAGGATCAGCCCACAAAAACCAAAATCAAACTGGATTTCACTTGCTCAGGTTCAAGCTTCTCAAGTGAACTTGTTCAACTGTATATTACATTTATCTTGGAACAAAGGCAACTCACAACAAACTTTAGCTGATTTATATTCACAGATGCTTATAACACATTAAACTAGAATTGAAATGTTAACATCACAGGAGTTGTGATCTGGCTTTGAGGGTGTCACATGAATGAAACACCCAGATCATTACAATGAAACACCAACTCTAGTGATTTCAGTAACCAGCTACTACCTGGAGCTAGAGGGGAAAAAAACCCAACACAGAACAAATCAAATGTCTCCAACAGGTTTGCCTTGTCCTGTCCTAAAACAGACCAACCAGAGAATATAGATCCTTCTCCATTTAGAAGAAGATTTGTCTCCAGTGGGACTATTCATTAATTTTAAGAGTTTCACCACTTTAACCTCATACCTTGGACTGCAAGCCTTGGGTCCAGTAAAAGTCCAATAGAATAAAGATGTGCAGAAACCAAATATTTTTAGCAGCCTGCCTTCCTTGCATCCAAAGAGTAGCTTAATTTGCCATTAGACCCATGAAACAGCAGAGGAATTCAGACAAAGGAGCTATAACTACCAAGTCATCTCCAGCTGAAGTGCCAGCTTCCATATGCTCTCTTCAGAAAACCCAGATTACTCATGTGCCTAGTTTAAAAAGCTCTCTATATCAAGCTTCATTTTGACAAAAGGGTGGTTTTGATTGTACCAGGCCTTGTTGTAACTTTTAGTTGTTAAAATAGTGAAAGTAGAAATTAAAAAAAAAAAGAAAAAAAATAACACTTCCAAACAACAGAGCAGCCCACTATTAGTACAGTATTCAAATAGTTCACATTAGGTGATCCAGGTTTCATCCCATACTCCCTCACTCTTTTTATTAAATTTTCTTTGCCCATGATAGGAAATATTTGGAAAATGTACCACTACTTTCAGAGGNCCCCATGGATCTCCATGGGCTGCAGGGGGACAGCTGCCTCACCATGGTCTTCACCACGGGCTGCAAAGGAATCCCAGCTCTGGTGCCTGGAGCAGCTCCTCCCCCTCCTTCTCCACTGACTTTGGTGTCTGCAGAGTTGTTCTTCTCATGTGTTCTCACCCCGCTCTTCTCTGGCCGCAATTACAACTGTGCAATCACTTTTTTTCTTTCTTCTTAAATATGTTATCACAGAGGCATTACCACCATTTCCAATTGGCCCATCCTTGACCAGCAGCACATCAGTCTTTGGAGCCGCCAGACTGGCTCTGCCAGACATGGAGGAAGCTTCCAGCATCTTCTCATAGAAGCCACCCCTGTCGCTGCCGCCCTCCCCCCCTTCAAACCATGCCATGCAAACCCAATATACTTCTTTACCATGGCTACATGTAAGAGCAGCATGGTTAAACTGAAAGAAGAATGTGAGCTGTATTGTTGGATCCCAAATTTGCATTAAAAAGGACACAGAGGCTCTGTTTTCTTTGTGAATGCAAAGCTTCCTACTAAATATTCCATACTTTGTGAAGGAGGCTATAAAGTACTCTTAAAATCCTCTCATGTCAAGTGGAAACACAACACAGCTCTGAAGACAAGCTTTAAAAAGGATTTAAGCTCAGGGCTGGCAATCAGGCTGATGCAAGTATCAGTCTGAACAGGTTCCCATTCACCATTTAGCAGTGGAAGTACTACCAACATAAAAGCTTAACAGGTCACCACAAAAAAAATTTCAAAGGTTTGATCAAGAATTAAACAATACGCAAACCACCTGTATTTTGCTAATTATTGCTAAGCAACAATAAGGCCAACAGTTTAGCCGAATTCAAAAGGGATTATCTGGGTAGTAAGAACAGCCACAATTACATTAGCTACGATAAAACAGTTTATAAAAGGATTAAAGTACCAAGCCTTGTGGCATGAGTCAGCCACTGCATCACAGATAAATCGTTCTTTCCAATTGCTTTGCTTAGCATAAAGCAATTGAAACCATGCCCACTGTTCTAGCAACTGATAGTTAAATTGTACCAAGGATCAGCCCACAAAAACCAAAATCAAACTGGATTTCACTTGCTCAGGTTCAAGCTTCTCAAGTGAACTTGTTCAACTGTATATTACATTTATCTTGGAACAAAGGCAACTCACAACAAACTTTAGCTGATTTATATTCACAGATGCTTATAACACATTAAACTAGAATTGAAATGTTAACATCACAGGAGTTGTGATCTGGCTTTGAGGGTGTCACATGAATGAAACACCCAGATCATTACAATGAAACACCAACTCTAGTGATTTCAGTAACCAGCTACTACCTGGAGCTAGAGGGGAAAAAAACCCAACACAGAACAAATCAAATGTCTCCAACAGGTTTGCCTTGTCCTGTCCTAAAACAGACCAACCAGAGAATATAGATCCTTCTCCATTTAGAAGAAGATTTGTCTCCAGTGGGACTATTCATTAATTTTAAGAGTTTCACCACTTTAACCTCATACCTTGGACTGCAAGCCTTGGGTCCAGTAAAAGTCCAATAGAATAAAGATGTGCAGAAACCAAATATTTTTAGCAGCCTGCCTTCCTTGCATCCAAAGAGTAGCTTAATTTGCCATTAGACCCATGAAACAGCAGAGGAATTCAGACAAAGGAGCTATAACTACCAAGTCATCTCCAGCTGAAGTGCCAGCTTCCATATGCTCTCTTCAGAAAACCCAGATTACTCATGTGCCTAGTTTAAAAAGCTCTCTATATCAAGCTTCATTTTGACAAAAGGGTGGTTTTGATTGTACCAGGCCTTGTTGTAACTTTTAGTTGTTAAAATAGTGAAAGTAGAAATTAAAAAAAAAAAGAAAAAAAATAACACTTCCAAACAACAGAGCAGCCCACTATTAGTACAGTATTCAAATAGTTCACATTAGGTGATCCAGGTTTCATCCCATACTCCCTCACTCTTTTTATTAAATTTTCTTTGCCCATGATAGGAAATATTTGGAAAATGTACCACTACTTTCAGAGGTGATTTATGAACCTTAATCTGTTGATCATAGTATCAGATGAAGTTTCAGAAGTCTTAAAAAGTCTCAAGTCTTGTATTTGAGAGTAGCACTTTCAGTGTAATAACACCTTGAAGGGTCAGAGGGAGATGAGACAGGTTAAAAGCTTATGAACCAAAAAGGCAGTGGAAACCTAAACAGGAGTTTTTGCCAGTGCTCCTTCAGCAAAAGCCATCAATAAATAAAAAAACCAGCCATCAGTATCCGCATTACACCAGGGACTGTAATTTTTTTTTACTTTATCATTTCAGTACTGTAGAAGCTAATGTCACTCACCAAGAAAAACTTCCTTCTAACTTACTAAGAGTTTGAAAGTCAAATCAACTATTAACTATAACACTAGCTTACATTACTAGTAGAGAAAGTTAGAAGAGATTTTGCCACATTTAGAATAGCTGATATGATGGAAGCTTTGAATGAATTAGCCACAGCATCAGCTGAATCTGCATCACAGTTACATCATTACCTGTTTAGTAACTTGAATGTGACCAGTAGAGCCAAGTAGCTTTTAAACATGTAGGTTTAAAAAAATATATATAGAGATACTGTCCCTATTTCTAGATGTTTCCTAGTAAAAAGGTGATAGGAAATTGATCCTACCACCACCAGTTTTGTCTACTTCTGCCCTTTTCAGCAAGTAGTAGCTTATGACTTTTCCACTTATATTTGAATAAAGCTTTGACTGTGACTTTTCACGAGTCACTACATAGAGAAACTCAGAAATTGGTTATTAGATGAGAGGCAGAAAGTGCACACTTAATCTTCTAAAGTTTCTCTGAGCACCTGGTGTTCTGTTTCAATGCCTGTAGAAATACCTGTCATAGTTAACAGTAAAACAATTGGCTCAAACTCTGCTTGTTTTATTCAGTCAGTCTTTCTCTGCGGTTTGCTTTTTGTGCAAAGGTGAAAGAATTAAATGCTCCATAAAGAAACAAAAATATTCAAACTTACCAGTTTTACCTACAGAACCACAAAGCAGCATGTGCAATCGGGATTAGCAAAACACAGTCTCTGCAATTTAGCTCTGACATGGAATAAAATTCTCACATTTTTTTGCATGCAAGATTTATTTTGCACTGGGTTTTGCTGCAATATTTGTATGACTACATTGAACAGTGGGACTGCAAAATGAAGCACTCCAGTAGTACCAGAATTCCCACCACATCCATCTGCCACTTTTTTGGGGAATGAATACACTCTGGGAGGTAAGCATTTCTCCACAAGGATCTTGCATCATGCAACAAGAGGGAAGCCAGACACACTATAATTACAAGACAAGAACCATCAAGGTTGCATCACTCAAGGATCCCACCACTGAAAACAGCAACTTTCTATTGTAGTCAAATAAATTCCTTGTACAAACCTTAAGTTGCTCATTGGTCTGGGTTCTGTCAACCCATCACCATTTCTCAATCTTAACTTTTGCTTTTTATTTTCCTAGAGCTATTTAAGTGACTGCAGTTGCCAAAACAACCATTTAATCAACACCAGCACCTCAGCTCATCTATCCTGGGCTTTATGGATGCTGACTGCTTGTTCAGAGAAGATTTTCAGACTGCTAGTCAGTTGTGGGCCCTGACAAAATTGGTCAGAGAGAAATTCTCAGCTCTCAGCTCTGGTTGTGGGAATCAGGTGGCTTCTCACAAGCAGAGCTGTGAGAGTCAGGGAAGTTTTCCTCTGGCTGTGGGAAGCTGTTACCTTCCTGCAGCCAGAGGATGAAAAACCGAAAAGGTTTTGTAAACTATCTGAAATGTTTTGGGAACATCCATCTTACAGAAGGTATTTTTACTTTTGTTATCCTAACGTGTTTCTGTGTAACTAACCAATGATGTGAGAGAGGTGTTCAACCAAGGACCAATACCTGTGTCCTGCCTCAGCGATCTGGGTTATAAAAATAGAGGATTTCTCATAATAAATGGCTTTCCTCTGAAGTAAAGTCCATGCTGCATTTCTTTGCCATTTCTCGGACTCAACTGCGACAGTCAGTGTCTGCGGAAAAGTAAATTTTCTCATGCAGCAGCCTGAAGGCCGAGAGAGAAGATGGTAAACAACTTCTTGGTAAATAACTTGCACCTGGTGTTTGTGTCTGATGTTTTGAAAAGATGTTTTGAAATTGGTGTTGTTCTCTATGGCGTTAAGGGGTGTTATTCAATTAACCAATTGCATGGTGTCTTTGCGCAGTCGTCTATAAAAAGCGTGCGATCTAATAAACTGGACCTTCTTTTTGCCTTCTGGATATTGGAGTCTGTGTTGTTCCTTGCCTGTCCTTAACACAACAGTGACATCCGGTGACGCCCAACGATTCTGCAACCAAGATCAAACAAAGGCAGCGAGTTCCGAACCACGTCCCGCCGGACTCTGGTCACTGGACTGTGAAATATAGCATTAACCCCACATTCTCCGCTGAGAAGTTCGTGGCCCCTGGGAAAACGGGTAGCTAGACCTGGCCAGGGTGAGCTGGCCCGGGTGGGACGGGGTCCCCAGCGTAGGATATTGATTTGTCCAGACCCGATAGTACCGCAGTGAAGCAGTGGTCACAGGGGAAACAAAGACAGGTTTCCGATATGGGGAACCAACTCTCAACCGAAGAACAGACTGTGCTTTTGACATGGAAAACTGCATTAATGTGCATGGGAGTCACAATATCAGATCACTCCCTGTGTGCATTGCTTCATTGGGTGAATGCTCATGAAATTTTGGTAGATCCACAGATAGCGTTCAGCCTGCATTCCTGGCAGGAGCTTGGACACAGGTTGTGGTATGAAATTAAGCATGGAGACAAAGATGCGTATGGTCTAGCCAAGACCTGGGGTGCCCTCTCTGAGGCACTGCAACACTGGACAGCTGGAGGAGGTGGAACTCAGGGAGCCAGCTCAGACGGGGAGGCAGACAAGTTTTCTAGGGACACCGGAAACCCAGAAACCAGGATGGGTGAGGGGGATGCGGGTGCCGTATCTTTGGCTTCGCTCAGACCCCTAAAAGGTACGGGAACTCTTAAAAAATCCTATCCCTCGCCCCGGGACTGTGTCCCTCCGATGTACCCCTCTCCCCGCAACTTTGTGATGCCAGAATACCCTACACCTGCTGAACAGTTTGCGTGGATGTCTGTAAAAGAGCGGCAGCTGGATCTTGAGGAGCACCCCCCCCTTTGCCCCTTCCACTCCTCCTTTCTCCGCTTTGCACATGGCCACAGCGCAGCCTCTGCCGGGGACGGCTGGCACCACAGACAGCGTCCTGCCTTCAGTCTCCCCGTTTCCATCTGCAGTGCCCGCCATTGTGCCACAAGCGGCAGCATCCCCTCCTCCTGTGCAGCTGCCCACGGCGCCTGCCATCATGCCACCCTCTGCCTCGGTGTTTGTAGCCCCCCCACCCCC
>VZRF01010884.1:0-141964 GCA_013396875.1 Vireo altiloquus
CGGCGGGGAGGAGGAGGATGCTAGAGCAGCAGCAGGAGGATGCTCGAGGGGCTGCGGGATGGGGCGGGCGGGGGTGGCCGGAGCCGCAGCTGGGCGGGAGGGAAACACCGGGGTGTTACCTGCGGTGGGAGGGAGCAAAGTCACACGGGTGACAACGGCTCTGGGAGAGGATCTTTGCGTCACCAGGTGCTCGTGGAGCACCTGGGGCTCACACACCACTAGCCAGAGAAAAAGTGTTAACTGCGAGCGCGTGAGTATCACCAGCACGTGTTTTCGTCTGAGTATTATCTCAGCCCCCACCAGCAGCGCTCGGGGCACTGCCCAGCCCCTCGCTGGCCACAGCTGGGCTTTATGGCGTGACACGGTCACAGCGCTGCGGGGGCAGCAGGCAGTGTCCCCAGGGACGTGAAGTGACCCTCAGTCAGTGCCAGGCCCCCCATGCACAGGCAAAGGGGGGATTAGCGACCAGGGCACCTGCTCTCGGCCCAGCAGGGACTCTAGGAAAGCAAAACGAGCCAGGGGGACAGCAGGGATGCAGATCCCACTTTAGAGAACCCCTGCAACATAATTTTGTTTTCAGAGGCAGAGAGAAACGGGCAAAACTGTTTGCCATTCATCAGCCCCCTGCGCCGAGCACAGCGTGCTCCAGCCCTCCCCTGTTCTTCCCCTTCCCTCCTCACACACTGCTGAGAAATGCATCACAGGGTCCGGGCAGTTGCTGCTGACACCACCAAAACCTGGACTTTCATGCCTCAGCTCCCTCTGCAGCTGAAATAACATCAGCCTCCCAGGGCCTTCCAGCCCCGCAGCTTTATTTCCAGTGAGGACATGGAGCCAAGGCTCACACGTCCAGCTCTGCCCAGGGCACCAGCAGCTCCTGCCCGGGCAGGAAGGGATTAACAAAGCTGCCAGGCTGTGATAGGATCCAAACTGGAAAGTTTAGCAGGCAGAAGGATGAGCCAGGACAACGTGGGCTATTGTCCTGCTTTATCTGGAGCCAAAGAGGTCAAAGGGGACTTCCTGGACACCCTGGGAAAGGGGACCGAGCCCAGCAGCAGGGCCTTGCACTGCCCATGGCAGCCCCACACCTCTGGGGACAATACACATTTTAAGCCTGCCCAGGCATGGGGATCCAGCCCTGCAGAGCGCCCAGGTCCCCCTGCAGTGCCAGGGGGGTCACTGGAGCCCTCTCCACTGCAGAAGGATGTGGTGATGCCCCCTGCAGAATGTCCCCAGCCCCACGGACACATCATGCAGGAACCATGTGACACTGCAAGATGTGCTGTGAAACTCAGTGGCGTGCATCACTTGGCTCAGGACATGTCAAAATCAGAGGCAGGGACAGGTTTTCCAGCAGAAATCGGCGTTGACTCTCTGGGCTGTGAAGTCTTCGGGAGGGAGGCTCTGCTTTGCTTCATGTTTGAGTCTTAGGGCAGAGTAATCACAGCCCACCCCTGGAATTGCTTGGCACCGCTCGAGTGCACACAACAAACAACAGCACCACTCATTTTCGGCTGGCAAAGCCCTCCCAGAGCCTCCAGCTTCGTCTGACCTCTGCAGAAAGATGCAGCTCTGTTTGATGGGCAATTTTCACCATCCCTCGGTTGACCACTAAAGATGGTTTCAGGGGAAAAACACTTCTGATAATGGATAATAAATAATATAAGGCAGGAAGGCAACTGCAAGGGTTTAAAAATAGCCAGCCAGTTTCCTTTCTCCTCTCTTGGGAACCTTCTGGGTCTGAAAAGCAAAACACTCAAAGCAGGGTCAGGAGCCCAAGTTCAGGATGTTTGCTCTGCGTAGCTAACCCCAAACACTCAGCCGTCAGGGGCAAGGCTCTTGAAAATCATGAGATTCAAAACAAATAACTTTTCAGGGCTTCTTATTTGCCTCTAAGCACACAGCTGAAAGGATCACACTCTCAGGTTTTCCCCTCCACTCGGCACCCTCAAAGGTCTAGGAATTGTTGCAAAATGCAATTAATTGACATGCACGTGACTTCAGGGATTTAAGAAAACGATCAATGCTTGAGTGACTCATTAAAAAAATATACTGTCAATTTGCACTTGGCAAACCCAGCAAAAAACTTTTCACAATGCACTGAGCCTTTTGATGTCATCAAAATGTGAATGTAAATGTCCCATCGACTCTGGCAGGCCCAGGAATTGGGTGCTGCGGGGAAAACCATCACTTTGTGTCCTTGCACCACTCTGGAGTCAGCTCTTGGCTGGATAAATACAAACCCACACGGCCAGCAGTGGAGCAGCTCTGCCCCTCTGCCCAGTCTTCAGCCTTTCCTGCACGGTCAGTAACATGCAGAGGGTAACACAGAGAGGCTTTTGGAAACTCTAAGCCACTTTCTGGTTTTGGAATCAATTTGGGTCAATCTGTTATGGTCAGGACCTGCAGGACCTGCAGATTCACACCTCAGTTAATAAGTGGGCTCAGCCTGGACCCCGAGTTGCCTCTGCCCAGCACATCAGGGCTCGTGGTGCCTGAGAATTCCCTCAGCTCCATCCTCCATCCCTCCTCTGCTTTCATCTCCCTGCTCTGCTGCTGAGTGGGGCTTTCCAGCGTATTTCCTACAGGGCAAAGCTCTCGGTGACCCAGTTCCTCTGCTCAGTGTCGCTGTGGGGTTTTTTTCCATCAGCCGAGGCTGCCCACCCCAAAAGCCTGGCTCACAACACCTTCCACAGGGGCTGCTCCTGCGTGGCACCAGCTGCCTGCAAACACCCCAGTGCTCCTGCCACCGCCCCGAGGGCACTGCCACCACCCCGAGAAACCCAAATTCCCTGTGAGCCTCAGTGAAACTACAGCAGGACTGATCCCAAGAGCTGCAAACAGACCTCAGCCCCGAGCAGAAAAGGCAGGAATCACCCTCAGCCCCTCTAGCTGAGCCCCTCTGCAGCATCACACACCTCCAGCTTCTGCTGTTGGACCAGCGAGGGAACCAAGGACCCAAACCAGCAGCCTCTGAGGGGAACTGGGCTGCTTTATGTGAGAGTTGCAACATTATCCGGCCTCTGTCCCAAGCTCTGGCACCAGCTCACAAGGCGCGTCTGTGTCGGGCTCTAACATGGAGCCCAGAGCACTTCCTTCTATTGTGCAGCTGGGGAAACCCTTTTTCGTGCTGTTTTTAAGGCATTTTGGAGGAAAAGTGGTCCCTGTTTACAAGAATTACTAACTAAAGGTTAGGCATTATGTCCTAGAACAAAACTTTTGGGGCATTCCAGTTTTAATTGGAAAAAAAATTTCATTTTCACTGCCCAGGTTGAGCTTATTTTATAAGGAATAACAACAACAACAATAATAATAATCACAATAACAACAATAACAACAACAATAATAATACAACAATTAACAACCAGTACTATCTCTTCCACTTCAGAAGGGGAAAAGCTTGTGCAAGAAGGGAAAACGATGTCACTGCTCCGTTCATACAATCTGTACAGAGATGTCAGCTTGCAACAAGTGCTCCTCAAATTTGGGGACCAGCAGACCTCAGCTAGCCCCCCCCAGACCCAATTCTCACTCGCAGCATTACCAATGCCCCGATTTAACCAGATTTTAGATGAGAGCCACCCACCACTTGCCACAGCTTACAGCAGGCATGGATTTTAGGATATTCTCTGCTGAGTACTTCAGATCCAGGGCAGTTGGATCACTCTGACTCCAGCTTTTGGGCCTTTCTCGGGGCCGTTTCCCGACAGATCAGGCACTGTGAACTCCTGGTGCTGGCAGGGAGGAAGGCTGGCTCAGGCTCTCCTGCACTTTGTGCCCCTTCTGTGCCAGGGGCAGCTGTTCCCCAGCTGCAGCACCCCCTGCTCCCCACAGCCCCCCACGGGCAGCCACCCATCCAGAGCCAGGTTAATTGGGGGGCACAGCTCTCCTCCACACCGAGCACAGCCAGGCAACTCCCTAATTACTGTCAGTTCCTAGCAGAGGAAGCACAGCAAATCCCCGGGCAATCAGGATCTAAAAGTCTCCATCCAGCTATTCTGTGTTTCATTTCCTGCAGCCCCTGTGCACAGCTGGGCCACGGCATCTCCTGCGGAGGCTGCAGCTCCTGGAGCTCAGCGGTGGCAATGCAATTATTCCATGAACCTTGGAGACTCGAGAGCTTGCAGGAATATTTCTCCACTATCCTACTCCTCACACCTTCCCCTTGGCTGCAGTAGAATCACCGAAATTTTTGTGGGTTGGGTTCCAACAGGTTTGGGTTGGAAGGGACCTTAAAGCTCATCCCATTCCACTCCCTGCCATGGGAAGGGACACCTTCCACTGTCCCAGGTTGCTCCAAGCCCCATCCAGCCTGACCTTGGACACTGCCAGGGATCCAGGGGCCTCCCCACCCTCACAGGGAACAATTTCTTCCTAATCTCCAATCTAAAGCTACCCTCCTTCATCTTAAAGCCATTGTCCCTTGTCCTGTCACTCCAGGCCCTTGTCCAAAGTCCCTCTCCAGCTCTCTGGAAGCCACTGTATGCACTGGGATGCTAAGAATGCCCCAGAACCTCCTCTTCTCCAGGCAATTTATTAAGTGTTTGAGGAGCTTCCATTAGGGCAGCAAGTGACAACACAAACCTCTGTTTTCCAATCTTTCTGACCTCTAAAAGCTCATCAGAACAAGCCCAACACATAGGGTGAGAGGATATCAAGTCATTTTTTCAGAAAGAAGCGACCACAGCACTCTTTGAGCGGGCACCTGGATTCCCTCGCAGCAAAGAAGAAAATACTCAGTAAAATAAATGACAAGACACAACTGTTAATACGAAAATGTGCCCAGAAAGCTGAAGACAGCAGGGCCCAAGGTGTGAAAAGCACCAAGAGAGCTCACAGCGTTTTGCAGGGCATTGCTGGCAGGGGGATGCAGGGAGCAAAGCCCACCCAGAGCTCGCTGCTCCGAGAGGATTGCAGGACACCAGTGAGTTTTGTCAGGGACCATCCCCACACCAGGAGGGAGCTGCAGCTGCAGCGTTTTTCCCTTTTCTCTCCCTGGAGCACAGGGTTCAGCAGGCATTAACCCTGACACGCTGCAGACACACCAGAGCTCCTCTGGTAAGGACTATTATTTCTTGAGCTGTTTGTCTTTAGAGGCAGCTTTTATCTCCCTATCACCTTTCTGCCAGAATGTTTCAGTCAGCTCTTTTAACAAACGCCACCTAAGGTGCTTGCAACCAAAAGGAAAACAGGAAAAACATTTCTCTGTGTTGCTTAGCAATCAGTGTGTGGCCAGTTCAAGCCTCCCAGGTGCCCCGTTATTGTAATTTCCATCCTTGCTTGCATTGGTTCTCTGCAGAACAGCCAGGGAAAGGAAAACCACTCGTGGAAAAGAGGGGAAAGGTTATGGAGCCACTAAAATTTCCAGGGAAAGGTGGGAATAGGTGTAACCCCTGAAGATAAGGGAAACTCATTTCTGAGATGCAGCTGGCCCTTCTCATCTACCAGAAAAGTTAAATGAAACAGTGAGATTTCATTTTATATTGAAAACACACATCCACCACCTGGGTGGATACAGAACAGAGCAAAGCTCTGGCTCTGCTCACCTTTCAAAAACACATCCAAGGGCAGGCAGTACAATTTTCCACCAACAACAACCAGCCAGAACGACACATTCAGCTGAATCGTGTAAAAGGAGAACCCCAGAAATGAGAGGCCCCGGCAACTGATCCGTGGAGAAATCCCAGTGGATAACAGAGAAACTTTGCTTGGCAGAGAGGTTCTTCCTCCTTCTCCTCAGCTCCTACCCCAGCCCAAGCTCCTGGCTGGCACAGGTGGGCTGTGCTGCTGCAGGGACAGGTACACCCACCTCACCCGTGCCAGACACACGGACGGGCACTGGCTCCAGCCCATGCATCCCACGCTCCAGCCAGGAGAGCAGGAGGGCAGCTTCATTCCAGCTTTATTCCCACTGGCTCTCTCCTGGGCTAGGGAAGGCCAGCAGAGGCTCCCCCCTGCCCAGGTGACAGCACCTGCAGGGCATCACCGAGCACCTGACCCCACACTGCTCGTTCTCCCCGGGGACAGCGATGCAGGTTGGCACCTGTGTCACCACCCAGCACGCTCAGACTCAGCTCCCTGAACCTGAACAGCACCATTCATTCCCCTGTTGCTGGGAGGACGTGCCTGGACACACGTAGAGGGGAGGGAATGATGCCACGGAGCTGCTGAGAAGTCCAAGAGAAAAGTGATGCCATAGCACAGGCACAGGGAAGAAGCACACGGAGTTGATACCTTGCACAAGATTAAATTATATCCAAAGGCTGGGTTAAAAATGGAGCCAAACAGGCTGCAAGGTGCTGAGCTGATCTGAAGAGCTACAGGTAGGGAAATAAAACAGCAAAAAGAGTTATCCCAGTGCAGGAATAAGGTGAACAGATTTAAATGTCAGATCATGGGAATAAGCGAAGCAACAGCAAGGTGTTCCACACACAGAGCATTAATAATGCCAATAAAGAGCTGAGATTATCGAAAATAAGAAACCCAGTTAAACAGGAACAAAGCCCCTTAAGAGGGGATATGAAAAGGATGTTCCAACAATGGTCCTGTATCTCCTCTGACCGCACAAACGTCAGGGAAAGCATAAATCAAAACCCAGACGCGTCGGGAAGCTGCAGGAAAGCTGACTTGAAGTGAGGAGTGAAACCTTGGAGCCAGGGCTCCGGCAGAGTGAGGAGCTGATGTGATTGAAAGCGAGCAGCCAAGAGAGGAGGCAGAGGGCCCGGAGCAGCAGCAGGGATGAGGGAGAGGAGCTGCAGGCGGAGCAGCAGCAGGAGAGACGTCCGGCAGCTGGACCAGCAGCCAGCACACCCCGGTGCTGACACTGCACAGCCCCTGCCAAGACATTTGGGCCAAATTCACCACGGGCTGGGCAGGGACGCGGTGAGTGGACATGAAAACATTGTGCTGTAACAGCCTGAGCACACACTTACTGGTGTTGGCCACGTGAGAGCCAGGAAAAGGGGCTGGCAAGAGCTGGAAAGTGAAAGTTTCACTGCCCAGCCCTGAGCCGGCTACTGCAGAGATGAAACAAACAGCGACATGGCTGAAAAGTCAATTAAGAATTGGAAAAGTCTTTTAGCGTTCCCAGGTATTGTTAGGCGCTCAGACAAAGGATGTTTAAAAAAAAATTATTTTCCCTTTGGTGATTACCACTTTGAAAGGTTTCCGCTCCGCATTGTTTTAGTGGGGGAAGTTATTCCAGGGCCTCTCTCCGTGGCCAGCAGAACTCCTTTTGTTGTGGGGGTTTTGGCATGGAGGAGCAGAGTTCTTCCCAAAAATACTGTATGCCAGTGGCTGAGGGCCAGGTTTGTCCTTCAGTTACAGTGGCAAGAATATCAACAAACTCATCCATTGCCACCAAGTCACGCCACGGATGAGTCCAGCCACGAGTGCTGCTGACCCTCCCAACTTTTTACCTTCGAGTCCATGATTTATGTTGTTTTTCCTGCAAGTCTTGGCTCTGGGAATCACGCTGAGTGCCGAAGAATTTCAGGTTTTATTAAAATGAAAAGGTTATCCCATGAGCACTGAAACTTCCTATGGTTTTGTGTCTCGAGACTGTTTTCGATGCCTAAAAACGTACGAACCGAGAATGAAAATGTTTTTGTGGTTAAGTGTTTGTAAGAAGCATCTCCCACGTGGATTTGCTGGTGTCTAATAATACATGAACTCATGCTATAGATGTTTTGGGGCATTTACAAGATTCTCTTCCTTCTCTCAACCACCTCATTTCATCATCTCTGCATAGACTTAATTATCTGCGAGCCCTCAGCCAGATCTGATGCAGGTCAGCGGGTTCAGAAGTCGTCTGGGGAGAGAGGGCACAGGCAGAGGGACACTGCGACACCATTAGCCTTATTTTGGTAGGAAATTAGATTTTAAGGTCTTTCTGGCTCCCCTAACTGCAGGGAGAACAGCGAGGAAACACGACCCAAGCTCTTGCAGGAGGGTCAGGGAGCAGACAGCGAGTGGAACAAGCTGCTCCCCGAGGATCCCACCCAGACTTTCAGCAGCAGCGAGGCCCTGAGGAGCTTCTCCCATCTTTGCCTCCCATGGCACAGAGTGCATGGCCTGATCCATCCATTCCTGACTTCTGTATTGCATTGCAGGGTGACTTTTTTAACCTCAGCCATGAACACTGGACCCGTATCGATGGTTCACCACCACCCAGTGCCACTCGTGCCACGCGGGCACCGAGCAGCGTCAGGGTTTCCATGACATGTGGCTGCGTAACACGGTGTCACAGACGGTGCCACCCAGCCAGGGCATGCACTGAGTCACCTTTCACAACAGCCAAACCCCCAGGGAGCTTCCCTTTCCCCTCCTTGCCCCAGCCCTGGCTGAGAGTCACCTTGTACGGAGCTGCTTCCCAGGGTGGGTGTGCCGAGGCACAGCTGGCACTCGAGGGCCCCTGGGAGTGGAAGCGTGTCACAGGTCTCAGACAGGGTCTGGTGCCATTCTGCCACCAGATGGACTGCCAGCAGCAGCCAGGCCTTCAACTAACCCCAAAACAACTGGGGAGGGCTGGGAGGGTCAGTTCCCCCCAGGGGCTGTGGATGCAGAGGCGTCGGGAAAAGGTGGAGCTGCACCCACTTCACTTGTCCATCTCCTCCCCTGTGCTTCCTGCATCCCTCCCCGCCAAACAGAAAGGGAAATCCGGGATTTTCAGCCGCTTTTGATTCCCTCTTGCTCTGAACACAGCAGGGTGGGAAGGGATCTGTCTCCGTTTCCTGCCTCCAGACAGCTCCAGGGCTGCCCGAGCAGGACCCCCCTGGTCAGGGGCTCCCTGACCCACGACACTGCCAGACCGCACAGGGCTGGAACTGCTCCTGCATCCTGCTTCCCCCTGCCCCCAGCTCCTCTCTGCAGAGCCCCCAGATGTGCCTCCCTGCTCGGCCAGCCCAGGCTCTGGCGCCACAAACCACATTGCCCCTCCTTCCTCGCTCGGTTGCAGTTTCTAACTCGCTCTCAGTTTCCAGTATGGGAAGGAGAAGTGCTGGGGAGGGCTCTGTGATGAAAGAAAAAACCCCTGACTCTCAGAGCAATGCACACGGGAGCCTAAAGGGAGAAGGATGAGCAGAAAGGGGTTAGTAAGGGAGATTTTTAGGCGCTGCTTTCCTGGCAGGCAGGAGAGGAGAAGCCCCTTTGTCTCAGGTCAGCACTGCATTTCCCTGTCACCAACATCACAGCCAGACACTACCAAAATTGTCACACTCAGACCAGCCTTGTCATCCCAAACAACTCCTCAATACCTCCAGGTGAAGGGCCTGATGCTGCCAGCTGTCCTCTGGGAGCTCACAGCACCCAAAGTACAAAGGCAGCTGTCAGCAGGATGGGATTGGGCTGTGAAGAGGGAGCAAAGACCCAATGTCCTGCTGCCAAAAGCTGCTGCAGCCCCAGCACACCCAGGGACAACCCCGGCATGAGCCCAGAGAAGCCAGGAGTGGAGTGAGGACATCAGGCTGAGGAGATGCCTGCACAGAGATGACACAAGAAAATCAACAAATCAGCTTTTGGATGCAAACTGATGCCTTAGGTTTTAACTTCTGTATTGTTTCCAGCCCTGCAGTGCCCAGTGTAACTCTGCAGTTCCCTGGAGCTCGTTCAGTGCTGTTCTCTCATGCTCACACTGACATAACAAAGCCTCTCCAGCTCGCTCTCCAAGGACACCCAGACCCTCCTGGGCCCAAAAGTGCAAATCTTCATCTTGGGGAGAGGGGGAAAGCTTGGGAAAATTCCATCATTAGCTAAAGTTTTAACTGGTGAATTTATGCTGATATGCAAATAAACTAAACCTATAGAAGTGTGAAGAACTTGTGACCTGTTGTCCACCTTGGGATCCCCTGAGGCAGGAGCCTCTAGACCCCCAGGCAGTGGCTTTGAAGGCCTTTCAAATAAATCCCTCCTTTTTTCCCTTATTCCTGCCTAGTCTCTGTTTTTAGGTAGCCATTTAAGGCATCAAACAACCTCTGAGGTTCTCAAAGTCATTCCTTCACCAGCGTCTTCTGCATGGAGGTGATGACCCAAAGCCTGAGCTCTGGACCACAGCACTGGGGTGCACCATGTGCTGCCCTCTCCAGACACCACGAGTGATGCCAGGCACATGACTCCAGGAGCTGGGAGTTAAAAATACCAAATATCACAAGTTCTGCCCCAACTGAACCACCAGTTCAGTTACACCACTGTCATATGATGGGGCAGGCAGGAGGATCTGGGGAAAAACAACTCCTGGGGCAGTGGAGCCAACCCTTTCAGCACCAAAACAACGCCACCAAAGTACTCCAGGTTCATAAAAGAGCCAACACCGAGCTGCATCTGGCTGTCCCCTGATGCCTCAAGGTTTAACTTTTATATTGTTCCCAGCCCTGCAGTGCCCAGTGTAACTCTGCAGTTCCCTGGAGCTCGTTCAGTGCTGTTCTCTCATGCTCACACTGACATAACAAAGCCTCTCCAGCTCGCTCTCCAAGGACACCCAGACCCTCCTGGGCCCAACAACTGCAAACCTTCATCTTGGGGAGAGGGGGAAAAGCCTGGGGAAAAGACATCATTAGCTAAAGTTTTAACTGGCGAATTGATGCTGATGTCAAAGTGGGAAGAACTCGGGAGCTGTCATTGTCCATTTTGGGATGCACTGAGGCAGGAGCCTCTGGAGCCCAGAGTGTGACCTCTGAAGGCCTTTCAAATAAATCTCTCCTTTATTCCTTTATTCCTGTCTAGTCTCTGTTTGTAGGGAGCCATTTAGGCACCACCCCCCCTGTGATGTTTTACCACCTCACAAGCAGCTGCACTGAAACCAAAGATGCTCCTTGCACCTCACCAGCATTTAGCAGCCAGCAGTGGCCAGATCGAGCTGTTACAGGACAGGGCTCCTGGCAGAATCGTTTCTTAGCATTATTTGAAGCTCCCACACCTAAATCCAGCCCTATCTGAACACAGCTATCTGTGCTTGGCAATGCTTAACAAAAGCCAGCTGCTCTCTCCTGCACAGGGACACCAGCGAGCAGCGAGGGGCAGGGCATCCTCCAGAGCCATGTGTTGGCTTTGGGGCTCCTCGGTGCTGCCCAAGGAGCAGCCGTGTGTGCTGGGAGGACGTGACAGCAGCACCACGGACCACAAGAGCAGAGCTCGTGTCAGCAAGGAGCAGTGCCACCGCCTCTGTGGTGGCAGCCACATCCGAGGCCAGGCAGGGTCCAGCTCACGGCGTTTAACTGCGAGTCAGGCGCACTCAGCATCGCCACTCTCAGCTCTCTCGGCTGCTGCACAGCCCCAGGGCTCCTGGAAACGCGGGATAATTAAACAGGGTCACCTGTGGAGTCCCTGGATGGGAGATGCCCGGGGTTACACACAAGCTCTGCTGTTAAGGGCTGTGAATGGGGCAGAACCTCCGTTTCCCCTGTGTTTGCAGCTGGCACACGCCAAATCGATGGCTGTGGCGATGGCAGCCTGGTCCCTGCTCCAGCCCCGCTGCAGGATCCAGAATGGGAGGCTCTGCAGGGGAGGGATGGAGCCACGGGCAGGCAACACCCACACCTCCAACTCACCACCTCTGCTTAGGGAGGGCAGGATAGCCGGGGGCAAACTGTCCCCGTGCTCTGGCAAAGACCCAAAGCAGGCGGCGAAGAACCTGCCTTTGACGGCCCGTGCTGGGCCAAACCAGTCAGCAAACTGGATTTGCCTCATCTGAGCACCCGCGGGCACCGGGCAGCGCTGGCAGCGCTCACGGCACGCTCCTGTAACAACAGCTGCTTCTGCAGGCGCTGCCCTCAGCCCGGAGCACGATGACAGAGGACAGCAAATGGCACTGACGGGTCCTTATCGAATCGAACCGTCAGGAGGCAGCTGCTCCGCGGCCGATCTGCCGTGAGTCAGGGTGGCCAGCCCCGGGGGCAGGGATGGAGCCAGCTCCTGCCAGCAGCACCTGGGCACAGGGACCTGCCTGCGCAGCTGCCTCGGCGGCGCCCGGAGCCACGAGAAAGGCTCTGCCGAGTTCCAGGGTCCCCACGGGATCCTCGGGATGGGAACTGAGAGCAGAGAGAGAGAAAGCTGAAAGCGCAGGGAAGAGATCTCGTTTCACCGGGGAAAGTGCAAGAGGTAGTGCCTGCACCTCCGGGAGATCCACATCTACAGAGTGAAAGCTGCACGAGGAGCAAATTCTCACATTGCCCTCAAGCTTCACACAGAGAAGTTGGTGCTGAAGGATGGGGAGGAAGAGCAAAGAAGCAGAGAAACGCTCTAGGAGGTCACCTTGAACATCAGCTCACGTTCTTAGCTAGAGACAAGTTGTAATGCCACCAAAACCAGTGGGTTTACCCTGTACCAGCTGAGGATGTGGCACAAGGTATTTTGCCTCATTTTCTCTCAAGCACAGACCCAGCCAGGCCACTTAGAAAAATATATTGCAAATAGATAGACCAAACAATTACTGGAAACATCAGCTCCTTCTGCCTCGCAATACATATAGAATTAGCACAGCTTTAATTGCACCAATAACTCCATCAGGGCAGCAGTGAGAGCTGCTCAGGCAATTCCAGCCCCTGCAGTGCTGGAGAGCACAGGGAGCTGTGGCAATGTGAGGTAACCCCCATAGACACACTGGTGTGGCCACACATGGGCCAGGCACAGACCTTTGGTGAACACCAGGCATCTCAAAACCTGCAAATAGGATGTCCCAGAGGTGGCAGAGTTCAGGCAATAATGACAAGCCCTTGGCCAGGATGAGCCCCGAGACAGGCCAGGGTACCCCAGGGAGCTGCGTCGGACGCTGGCTGAGGCTCCAGAGGTCTGTGTTTTCATTCTGCTTTAGCAACTCTTGTCTGCATCAACACCATCCTGCTACCTGCTTATTTGCAGTAACCCTGGTATTACTGGCCTGGCACTCCCAGGGCTGTGTTTCACATGTTTATTCAGTGTGTGAGCACAGGCACATGCAGAGGTGAGGCCGCTGGGTGTTTTTGCACCAGTGACCCAAACAGCAGCAATCAGGGACGTTTTTCCCCGTCCCTTTTACACCAGTGTAAGGGCTCAGCCATCACACCAACTCTTCCCTCTCTGACACCTCACCAAGGGCTGGAAACAGGGATTGCCACCAACCCAAAAGCTCCTGGGATGGCATCAGTAAGAGGCACAAATCAGGATGTTCATGGCCTCGTACCTTTGATGCCTTAACTTTTTAAGGCTTTAACTTTTATATTGTTCCCAGCCCTGCAGTGCCCAGTGTAACTCTGCAGTTCCCTGGAGCTCGTTCAGTGCTGTTCTCTCATGCTCACACTGACATAACAAAGCCTCTCCAGCTCGCTCTCCAAGGACACCCAGACCCTCCTGGGCCCAACAACTGCAAACCTTCATCTTGGGGACAGGGGGGCAAGCTTGGGCAAATTCCATCCTTGCCTGGCTTCTGCTTGGGCAATTGATGCTGATATCAAAGTGGGAAGAACTCGTGACCTGTCATTGTCCATTTTGGGATGCACTGAGGCAGAAGCCTCTGGAGCCCAGAGTGTGACCTCTGAAGGCCTTTCCAATAAATCCCTCCTTTATTCCTTTATCCCTGTCTAGTCTCTGTTTCCAGGTAGCCATTTAAGGCACCACCTTCACCTGTGCAGCTGGTGGGGTTCAGCTGGCTCGTGGGGCAGTGCTTTGAGACCTTCCCCCAGCACAGAGGCACAGATCAGCAGAGGGGTTCCACACAGCTCCGGGGGCTGCAGGGACACCCCGCAGCACTGCATGGACAGGCTTGGAGCTGCACAGGCACACAAGGTGTGGCACGGGCTCAGCCCTCCCAAGAATCCCAAGACTTTACAGCATGCTCCTAAATCTCTGCCCTTACGGATGAGAATTAAACCTGGGAGTCTTTTTCCACAGTTTCTCATTATCTCCAAAGAAACCAAGCGATGATTTGCCTGAGGGAAAAGGAGAGTTTGGCCAAGAGCAGGGATGGAGGGATTTGCTGGTTTTGACTGTAACTGTGGTCAGGAAATGGTCCTAGAGCTCATTTTTAGCTCCTCCCTCTCGATAACATCTACCATACGCAGGCAGTGGAAAAGAAACAGCCTTCGGTACAGGCACGGCAGACTTTGATTCATCGCGGGGCCGTAGGCAGCCATCGCTTCACCCTGGCTTCAACCTGGCATCGACACCAGCAGCAACTCCCTGTCCCTGCTTCACTCCCGCTCAAAGCCTTCCCATCCCCGACAGCTCCAGCCTGGGATTGACACCAGCATCAGCTCCCTGGCCCCGCTTGACTCCCAGTTAAAGCCTTTCCAGCCCCGATGGGGGAAGTAACACCATTCCCACCCACTCCCGCAAGGATTAATTAGCTATTTATGGAGCACTCCAAGGTGAGACCGGTGCTGCAGACAGGAACAATGAAGCCGGAAATTAGTAGCTCATTACTGCTGATCTGAAAAGTTTTCTTTCTCTGTGCCAGAGGACAACATTTCACTCAGAATGCCCGGGCTGCAGGCAGCTAAAAGTCTTAAAACTCCACCGAATGAGGTCTCAAATGCGGCAGGGAATAAGCCTGTGCTACAGCAGACCTGGGAACTAATCATTTGTTCCCATCTCCAGCTCCTCTGAGCCTGGCTCTAAGGTCAAACCAAGCTTTTATCTTCTCCTATATTTCAGTATGCTGAGGGAAAAAAAATAATATTAGAGGAATAAATTAGCATGTGAAATGTAATTTAACTAATTAGCTCACTGGAGTGGAAAATATTTGCTAACCACTTTGAAGTCAAACCGTCCGCACTTATTAGGACATCAGAGAGGAGAAAGGGAGAAGGCAAAGATGGGGAGACCGCCAGGACAGGCTCCGGAGGATGCAAGTGCCTAAGCGGGACAATGGGATTTTCCCGATTTCTTCTTACTCTGTAGAGCTTCACGAAGTGTCCGGCTCGGAGAGAGCAGTGCTGGGAGAGCCCCGAGCTGTGCTGCTCTCCCCTGACCTGCATTTAGCGCACACCGCAGGGAGGGGAGGGCTTTCCATCACGACACAGGGCTGTGACCCCTGCATGGCACCATCCTGGGATGCCCTGGGATGCCCAGGCACGGGTGGACAGACCCAGCAGGCAGGAGGGATGCACTGGGAGCGGGCAGCAGCATCCCAACCCCCGCGGGGCATCGGCTCACCGCTCCCTCCCGGGCTCGCACTGGCAGGGAGTGGATGTTGCCAATTAAGCTGACAAACAGCGAGCCATAAAGCTCCATCATGTCAGGGAACTGCCTGAGATGCCACAAAAAGCCGTTATGTCACTTGCAACAGCCTGCTCATTGATTTCCCCACCTCCCAGACACAGAAACTGTTGCTCTTTTTATTAGCAAAGCTTTGGAAATCCCTCCCCATCACAGCAAAAGAGGCAGCCTGGGCAATTTTGCAACTGCTGTGGCTGAATTATGAAAGGGGGGATTGACAACCCCACTGAAAGCTACCAAGGGAGGCAGAAACAAGAGCCTCCTCTGCCTGATACACAGCACCACGTTGAGGGTAACCCAGGGGGGATGCTCCCCTTCCAGCTGGCCACTCACTGAATGGGGGCACGAGCACCTCCAGTGCTCCATCCCCAGCTGGTGAAATGTCCCCAAAGGACACCCAGCCCATTGCTGGGGCAGAGAAGTTTCCCTGAAAAACAGGAATCTGAGATGTTGACCCAACAAGAGTTGCTGCCCTGGGAGAAGAGACTTGAGCCACAGGTTCATGTTTTTGTGGGGTGTCCCAACCTGGGCTTTGCCTTGCTCCTTTTTGATGTCAAAACTCCCTGGGGATCCAGCCTCAAAAAGGTCAGCTGTGTGTTCAGTGAATGGATTTGCAGCAGGAGGAAAGCTCATTTCTCAAGCCAGGCTTTCCCCCAGGGATGTCCCAGCTGGTGACAGACACTGATGGACAGGATCCTGCACAAGAGCCCCAGGTAATGCAGCCCCTAAACTTTCCCCAACCTGCCTGTACCATCTCCAAGAAGGAAGGAAATTAATGAGCCTGAAATAGAAATGAAAGCCCTGAAATAGAGGGGGAAATGCCAACACTGCTCCCTCCCTGCTGCCCACACAGACCGGGGAAGCGACGGCAGGAGATGAGCAGGGACCTGCGGGTGGGTGTGAGACACCAAACCCTGCCTGGCTGGGGGAATGTTTCAGCTCTGAACGAGGAGTTTCCCCATCACCCCACAGACAAAAACGCCACTCAGGATTTCCCTGCTGGCGTTTCCCCACCAGGCTGTGTTTTGCAGCAGACAGAGCTGCCTGCGATGGGGCTCGGGGTGCCTCTGCTTTCCTGGGATGGAACATGGAGCCTCAGAGCAGGGGTACCTGGGCAAGGAGAGGCACAGCAGCCCCTGACACACCTCCTGCTCATGGGTGCTGCCAGCCAGTGCTCACCCCTGGGGGTTACACCCCACTCTGCCCAGTGCAGGAGAGGGCAGGGGGTGAAAGCACCAGTGGGCCCAGAGCTGGGAGATGTGAGCATGGCTGGGAAATGTGAAAGTAGGGATGCTGGAGACCAAGTGCCATTGCGACCCCCTGGCAGTTGGAGTTTCCACAGGGATGCCCTAACCTCTCCTGTCCTGCACTGATGCCCCAGCCATGACCCCAGGGCTGGGGACACCCTGATGTGCCAGTTACCAACCAGTGCCTCACTGTGACACAACTGCCAGTACTGGCTCCAGAGAGCTCGTAGGGATTGTTAAAAACCCAACCAACCAAATAAAAAACACCAGCACTAACACATTGCACAGCCCTCTTAAAAATTATTTCTTTTTTCTGCAAAAAAAAGCAGAGGTCCCTGAGTGACCCAGGCCAGGGCATTCCCTGTGCCCGGTCCCAGCCGATGCCCAGCGCAGGGAGGGAAGCAGGGAAGCCTCCACCTGTGTCAGGCAAACCCTGAGGATCCCCCGTGCTGCACCAGGGGCCGCAGGGAAATCCAGCACCAGATTGAGCAGGAATGGAGATCTCCTGCCGTAAGCCTTAAGGAATCGAGCTGAAGGAGAATAAAGCAGCCAGGCACTGCTTCACCCGCTTCATCCCACGCTCCAGCCACCTCCCACCGCCCGGCTGCCCTCCCTCCCTCCTTCCCAGGAATGCTGCAGGAGGCACCTGCGTTTTCGGGGCGCGCTGCCCACCCCCGGCACACCCCAGCAGCTCCGCAGTGGCCGTCACAGGTATCCTCATTATCCTCGTTAGTGCGGCAACACCATCGATCCTGGCAAAGCCCCCCGGGGTGTTTCTAAATATAGGAGGCTCCCTGCAAGTCCCCTGTCCCTGCAGGGACACTCAGGATGCTGAGCTGGGGCTCCCCACCCCTGCCGGGATTCGACACACCACCCTGCAGGAAAAGTGCTGCCTCCTCCAAGGGAGCAGGGCTCGTTTTTGTGCTGTCGTTTCACCTCTTTCGACACACACATAATGCTGAGGAGAAGGTAACAGTGATTGTGACAGATCAGTTGATGGCCGTGGAGAAAATCCAGATTTAAGGCACCTGCAGTGACACTACACGCCCTGAGCACATACAGCAAGAGATGGGCTTTCCCTGCTCCAAAAATCAAAGCAAGTTTTGCCTCAAAAGCACCTGGATCACACCCAAAACCCTTACACAGGTGGGACACCGGCCGCTCACCACCCACCAGCCCTAAAAAGCATTGTCCCTGATTTTGGGTTCTCCAGCAGCTTTATCGCAGGGTCCTTCATGCACGGTCACATTTGGGGTGTCTTTCTGTGAGAGGCAGAGTTAAGGCGACAAGAGGAGCCCTCAGCAGGAATCCCCTGACCCACATTGGGAAAGCTCTGCCTCAATGCTGCAATCGACACCAATTTTTGCATCGTGAACCAAACCCTGCAGCTGCAGCAGGGAGAGAGAGGGCAGGACCGGTGCCCAGGGATGGTGACACCAGGCAGGGCAGCCACCAAGGTGTGTGAAGGCAGAGCTGCCTCCCAGGCTTTCACACCCGCCAGGCACTCCAGGGCAGCGGAGCCACGACACGCACAGCAAACGCTCCCTTTTGCGTCGAGCTACAACACGACTCTTATTCCACACAGAAAGGCTTCCCCTCCCTCCCAAACCCCTCCTTTCGTTTTGGTGCCCTGGATTTGGCAAGCGCCACAGTCTGCCTCAAAACACACCACTCCAGAGAGGAAACAGTCACATCTGGAGGCGGTGCCAGCTCTCGGCACCGTCAACTTTGCCAGAAGTTCACCACCCCCGGATGGTGCCGGGGTGGGGTCACGGCACCTCTCTGCCCCTCACACAGCCACCGTGTCCCCGAGCCGGCCCCGGGCTGGCAGCTCCCTTGCCTTGTACTTACATCGTCATCCTGCACGCTCAGGGGGATATCCAACATGCACATCTGCACAGGCTGCACCAGAGCCTTCTGCACGTTGAACAAAGGTTTTGCCTCCATCTTCCCGGGGATGGAGGGGCTGCTCATCCTCCTCTCTCTCCTCCACCGCTCCTCTCCCAGGAGCAGGTCCAGCCCAGGCGGCGAAACCGATTGGAGATCTCTCTCTCCCCGTCCGGTTTTGTCAGCGCATCTTGCCAACAGCTGCTGCTTCTGCCGCTCCTACGAGGTCTTGTTTCCTCCCTCGCGAATCAAAGAGCCGCGAGGAGCTGCACCGGGAGGCTGAGCGTGCGCCTGTGTGAGCGAGTGCGCCTGTGTGCGTGCGTGTGTGCCGCCGCCGCCGCTCCCCGAGGCTGGGGAAGCAGCCCTCGGCCAGCCTGCCCCGGCTCCCTGCCTGCCCCCAGCTTCTCCTTTCTCTCGGCGTAACCTCGGTGCTGGCTCCGGCTGCTGCTCGGCCCCGCCGGGAGCTCCCCAACCTCATCGACATGCGTGGCACTCGCCAAGCCCTCGCATTGTCTTGGAGACGCACAACAGGTCCTGCCTGCTGTTGGTTTCTGATTATGATCAAACCGCGTCTGCAGCACTCACAGCATTTCCCTCTGGCTGTTGTGACAGGCAAGCAGGCAGAGCCGGAAGGATGAGAGGGTGTGAAACAGAGGGAGCATGAATGGCCGGAGCTGGAGCCTCCCCTTTTCTTCCCGTCTCTTCTCCCATCCCTGTTTTCCGTTGTCAGAGGCAGTTTCAGCTCAACGGCTTCCCATACTCCGAGGACCACAGTGAGGCTTAAATAATTCACATCCACAGAGTGCTCGGGAACCTTATGGCACTGGGAGTGCAGCACGGCACTGAGAGACCATCAGTACTGACGATCACTTTGTTTGTAGGACAATTGTGTGTGGAAAGTTTTGCCCAGGTGAGCATTCCCAGCTGCCTTTCCCACCAGAGCACCTGCGAATCCAAACCAGAGCTTTGTTAAAGGACGTATGGCACAAAACGGGGTGGGTTTGCTATGAAAAGCACCTTCCTACAGAATAATCACCAACAGTGGCAGTGAGAGTCTCAACATGGAGCAACTCCTGTATCACCTGAGACAGGGATCACACGGATGTCACTGCTCTCACAAACAAGAGCGAACCCGGGGCCAAGTCCATGAGCCATCAGCTCACCCTCAGCAGCTGCAGAGCCCAGGCTCAGTCACAGGGGTGACACCCAGGCTGTCTCTTCCCAGCAAGGGCAGCAGGAGAGAAGCAGTTTTGTGGGTTCATCAATCCACACCCACCAGGGGAGAGCCCTGGGGCCAGCTCTGTACCCAAGAGAGGGGCCAGGGTGAAATGCCAATGAAAATCCCCAGTGCCCTCAAACAAACAGGAGTTTATGTCCTTACAGCTGCCCTTCTTGCTGGGCCCAGCAGGGATGAGACAAATAGGATGAACAGACCCTGCTCCAGGCAGGCGCTTTTGGGTGGTTTTGTGGGTCCCACTTTGAGGAGTCTCTTGCAGGGCAAAGGTCTGGGACTGCGAAGCCTTTTCCCAGCTCTCCCAAACGCAGCCGCTGCCCGAGGCCACAGAGGCGGCTCGCAGCACGCCCGGATGGTGTCGGAGCGGAGCCGAGGAGCCCCGCTGAGCCAGGCATTCCTGCGGCCTTAGGTAAGCTGGGCTTGGCGAGCCCCGCTCAGCGCCAAGCCAGCTCCGGGCTGACTCATCCGCGCAGGAGCCAGAGCCAGGACGCTGGGGTTAGAGGGGTCTCACACACGCACGGACCCTCCGTGCCACTCGCGGTCGGAGCTGAGCCCCCTCCCAGCACGCCGGGGCAGTGTGGGGCTGGGCGGGGTCCGGCCCAGCACTCCCGGGAGAAACGCAAGGATGAGAACACCAACACGCTGCAGGAATGGGAGCTAATGGGCAAGCCTGGAATGAGACCAAACAGGGATAAACCCGCCGTAAATTAAGTTTTAACTGGAAATTAGGCAGATTTTTCATCCACCATATGGCTGAGATGAGCAGCAGCGAGGACAAGACGGCAGCAGCCCCAGGAACGGAGTTGCAGGGGAGGAGAGAGATCACAGCTGGAGCACGTGGACGAGGCAAAATTTCCAGGGCCATGCCCCAGCTGCTGACTGATAGAATTTTGGCAACTCTTTTCACGGCAGAGAGGCAGTGCCACAGCCCTGGAAACTCCCTGGCACAGGCTGTCTCTGTCCTGCTCCCTCAGGATTCCTTGGTGACTCAATGCAAAGTGCATTCCCATGGAGGACTGTCCCACATTTCACCAGCACCAAACCCTGCCCTCAGCACAGGCAGTGCCCACAGCTCTCGCTCCAGGAAAGGTGATTCAAACCTGTGCTTCAGCCCCAGCTCAGGTTACTCACCTGCCTGCAACAACTGGTCAGCAGAGCTTGGCTTTCCAACAACAACTTTCCAGTAACAACCTGGGCTTGGTCAGCTGAGATTGCACCTTCCAAACATCCTGAGAGGGACACGGATTTCACACTCAAGTGCCAGAGTCTCCATGGGCTACCATTCCCAGGAACAGATCATCCTGTTCAGTGGATGATCTGTACCGTGGGGGACAGGGATCTCTGCAGAGGTGGTGTGGAGGTGTAGGAGTCCCATCACCTGCTGGTGCCCTGGTTTCTGGGGCTTCCCTGGACTTCCAGGCCTAGGGACAGACTCAGAGGTTGCCACCCCAGAGCACGCAGCTCTGGCAGGGGCTCGGTCTGCTCTGCAGGTCCCCAGAGCCCAGTGATGTCCCATCTGGCAGCCATAAAGATGCCAAAAGGGACAATCCTTCTGAAAAGGTCACAAACCGCATGGGCAGACTGTGAAAGAAAGCAAAACTCCAAGTGCAGAGTCCCAGGAAGGACACCAGGCAAAGCAGCAGCAGCAGCAGAGGTTGGACAAAAGAAGAGCTGCTCCAGAGATCCATCTGAAACCAACGGGAATGGGACATGGTGGATTGACGGGACATGGGAGCTGCTGTGCGTGGAATGCTTCGGTCAAAGGTAACCAGCCAGATGTCGTGGGCATTCACCCAGCCCCAGAGATGGTGTGGAACCTTCTCCTCCTCTCCTGGGGCCAGCTCATGCATGTCCACTCTCCAGTGTCCCTGGACACCTCCCCCAGCCACCGGGGAATGTAAGGGTCCCTCAGCAGAAACAGGCAGAGCGGCCTCGAACCCTTTCCCACCAGGAGATTTGCAGCAGAAATACAGAGCAAAGAATCCCCCGCCGTCAAACCAGCCCAGACAGGATGATCCTACGCAGATTTTTAAGTGACAGCTTCATCCTCCTGCTCCTCCAGTCTGGCTGACGTGAGTGGAAACCGTGCTACGATCCCAGGTCTGCTGGCAACAGCAGCCGAGCACCGAAACCATCCCTGTGCATGGAGCCATCCCCACTGGCACAGGACTGAGCTGCTGCTGGAGCCCCACAGCAGCGTGGGCCAGCCCTGCCTGGGTGAAGGAGAAATCTCCTCCTGGTATTGCCTCTGGAGGGCAGGGAAGCCCCAGCACAGGCACTGATGTCTCCCCGTTTCATTTCACACTGGAGCTTTATTGTTGCAGCTCCAGCTGAGCAGATAAAGCCCATCATGAGACCTCAGTGCTTAGCAACCATTACTGGGAAAATACTGTTTTCCAGTAAGAGTCTTGGCAGGAACAGAGCAACTGCAGGGCAAATTCATTCCAATTTTTATGCTGGGTGCATCCTGCCCCCAACTGCTCTGCTGCTGCCCCAGGGAGAGACCAGCTCCTGCACTGAGAAGTGCATCCACTCCTTAAGGTTCAAACAGCCTCTGTCACCTTGCAAAAACATCATTTTGAGCACACAACTGAACCTCTGCACAGGTGAATGCAGCTTTCAGGAACACACTCAAGCACAGGAGGATCTTAGCACCCAGTGTTGCTGCAATGGTGTGAACATTTGGGATGCTCCAAAAACCAGTGACCAACCTCTCCCACGATGCCAGGCATTCCTCACACCCAGTGACTCACAAAGGGCCCCCCCTAAGGAAGGCTGACTCCAACGCTTGATGTCGAGCATCAAAGACCTCCACAAAATGAAAGAAATTCCCCAGGAATAACAATGGCGAGTTTGTTTTTCAAAGGAAATTGCAACTCCATGCCCAAACACTGCAGCATCCTGCACTGGAGTGCGGTACTTGAGAGAAATGACACAAAACCAGCTGGTTTATTTTCACTGTGCGAGGCTGATAGGCAAAGGGGAAAGAAAGCAGCGTGACGACTAAATGGCAAATGGAAAATCCCAACAGCTCTTCCCCTTTGACACTTCTCAGTAATAGAAAGAGGGAACCTGGTTTCAAAACCACAGAAATCCTGACCCAACAGCGTTTCTCTGGAGAAATGTGGCATTTACAGAAAGCCTGTGGGTAGGTTTAGAGAGACAGGTATGGGCACAGACATGGAGATGGAGCCTGGTGGGAATTCCAGGAGACTATGAGCAGGTAGGGTACCTATTTCCCAAGGAAAATCAAAGGCACCTTGGTATCTAAGAGGGATCTCAGATGGGATATATGGAAGAACCCACAATCTGCCTTATCCCAAACTAGCTGTGAGAATAAATCCCATTGATTTGAATCTACACCCTCGTTTTTAGGCATTTGTTTGGAGAAGCCACTGTCACTCCCTCAAAGTCACTCCTGAGAGCAGGCACAGCCTGTGCTGCACCTCACGCCTCTGGAAAGCCTGTCTGGCATTCAGCATCCTGAATAAATTCCCATGCTCCCCAGAATAGACACGTATGCAAGATTAATTCACAACCAAGCCCGTGCAAAGCACGAGACGGCCTTTTAATAGGTGCAGAGCAGCAATTACCAGTGTGGAGTGAAAGCCAACAAGCATTAAAGGAAGGGTGGGGGAAAACCAATTAGTTTCCTTGGGATTCCTCCACACATTTGCACACTTGAAGGATTTCCATTTTCACCCTCCCCCCGGGGGCTGGGAGTGTCCCCGTTGGGAGGGGGATGCATCCCCACGGCCTCCCCTGTCGTGGTCCCTGGGATGCAGCTGTGCTGGACCAGTCTCCATGGAGACTGTCACCGCAGCAACAGGGACCTGCCGTGCTCCTGGGGCCGGGGAGGAGGCACAGGGGGAGCGGGGCCACCGCTCCCACCTAGGAGAGGGAACATCGGGGTACCCACACGCCTCATTTCTGCTTCCCAGAGAGCCTCCCTGCAGCGGCAGGGCCAGAGGGATGCGCTGCCTGCGATCCAGCAGGCTCAGCCCCTGCCTGAGATCGGTCCCAGGGGAGCTGGGAATATGGAGCTGTCACGGTGGGTACGGCGCGGGGAGGGGGCCGTGCTCGGGGCTGTCATGGCAACAGTTTATTGAGTTTCCATAACCTCCCTTCCTGCGGAGGTGGGAACAGAGCCCGGGATGGGAACACCACTGCAGCAGCCCCCCGGGTGGGCAGAGCTGCTCTAGGAGGGGATTCCTGCCCTCCCACCACGGTACAGCCATTCCAGAACCGCTCACACGTGGGGTGGGGAAGGACCCCCTGCCCTTGGGCAGACCCCCACTCCCTCCTGCCCCCCGTTCCACACCACTGCCGGAGGGAAGGAGGAGGACAGGACCACACAGCTCCCTGCAGGCCTTGGCTGCTCCCACCACTCCTCCTTGGGTCACCCCAAAACTGTTTCCCACCAGATTAAGCCCTTTTAGTGACACCTCCGTGGTGTCCCCACCCCACGTGCAACACACGGGGGAGACCTGGGCGTGGCTCTGCTGCCGGGAAATCCCTGGCACGGTGCCCACACGTGTTTGGTGCCTGGATTGCCCGGCTGTGTCCCACTCCCCAGGCTGGGCACACACGTCAGGCTTTGGAGCTGGCGCTGTGCAGATGCAGGACAATGCCACAAACTGCCACGTGCCCATCGCTGTCCCCTGCAGCTCCAAACCTTAGGAAAAGCCTCATCCTTTCCCAAAACACCTGCCTGTCAGGGGAGCCTGCAGCACAGGCAAGAATAAGCTCCCCAATGTCAGCACATCCTGTCCCCTCTAGGGCCAGCTCTGGACACTGACCTTGCAGGGACCAGCTGGGCACAGCACAGGTCACAGCAAGGCTCAGCTGTCCCCAGCGAGACCAGGTTCTTCTCACTGCAAATATCTTTGTTGGAGAAGAGAAAGAGCCAGGGGGAATGGAGAGCTGAGGGTATTAGCAAGCCATGACAATCCTCACTGTTACCAATGGCGATTTTTCCGCAGGGATTTATTCCACCTGCCAGCAGGCCAGAGCAGCAGCCGTCTCTGGTGAGACCAGGCTGGCAGCAAGGCCAGGGCATCTCTCTGGGCACATGTCTGCAGGCAAGCAGAGCTGGTGCCCAGCACAGCACAGTCTGGAGTGTTTGCCAGAGATGGAGCATCCACTAATTCACCCACTTGGCCGAGCCCCCAGCGCCAGGCAGGGCTGTTCCCTTCAGCACATTTTCCAGGGCTTAGCTGGAGCTTAAACAAACCCAAAGGAGGAGGTTCCAGCTTCTCCAGCCCTGGAGCTTGCTCTCACCGTGCTTTAAAACAGCCCCAGCTCCTCACACGTGCTTTAACCCACATTACCCATGGCCAAGAGGTTATCTGCAGATCCACACCACTGCTGTCACTTGGCAGACAGCAAACCCCGGGCTCCAGAGATAAGAGACACTGCTTTGGCAGCCTGGAGGTTTCCAGCCCTACACCCTCAGCCAAAAGGCTGTTCCAGTCCTCCCTCTTCATGCCTGTCTTGCAGGCTCCAGGGTTTAAAGAAGTCTCCACCAAGTGCAGCCCCCTCTCTAACAGCCAAGGGGATGGGAAACACTTTTTCACAGCCAGATTCCTGAAGCAGCTTGATTTTTCTGGAAGTTTCCCTCAGGGCTCCTGTTCAGCTGCTGCCCACCCTCCCACTCCGACAGCGAAGGGTTCCACGTGGCTTCCTTGGCTGCACGGGGAGCCAGTGCCTTGTGCAGAGCTCCCTGTCTGATCACGGCCCTGGATCAGACAGGGAGAGGCATTCCAGCCTGGAATCCCCTGCGGGAGGGCAGGGACAAGGCAGGGTGGCACTGAGCAGACCCAGAGGCTGTCAGCTCTGGTAGAGACAGTCCAGAGAGCACAGAGCCCCTTCCCTGACCTCCCAGGGGCTGTGGCCAGACCTGAGCTCCTCCAGACCTGGCTCCTGTGCAGTGCAGATGTGCAGCCCACCGGGGAGGGCTGGGAGCCTGCTGCATGTCGAGGATGGCAGCTGTGAGCTCCCTTTGCACCACACACCATCATGAGCCTGTCCTGCCACCCCCCCTGTCCCCAGATGTTTGCTGGCAGCAGAGAGGAGGGTGAAGCCCCCCAGGCACTGCAGAGCAGCACCTGCCCTCAGCTCGCAGGCCAAGCCATTCATTTTTGACTGGAGAAAGGGAAAATTCCTGGGTTCCCTGCACCAGACACAGGAGCTGGGGAACATCCAGCACTTTGGGACACACAGCCAGCACCACGGGGCTGCACTGGTGTGTCCTGACTGCCCATGGGATCCCGGGCACTGCTCCAGCCGGGATCCTTGCAGCTGCTGAGACACATGGCTGGCACGAGCGGATTGGGAGCAGCCTCTGCGTTTCAGACAGTCACAGAATACCCCAAACTGGAAGGGACACACAAGGATCATCAAATCAGACTCCTGGTCCTGCACAGACACCCCAACAGCCCCACCCTGTGCATCCCTGGCAGTGCTGTCCAAACGCTCCTGGAGCTCTGGCAGCCTCGGGCAGTGCCCAGCACCCTCTGGGGGAAGAACCTTTCCCTGATCTCAACCCTGACCCTGCCCTGACACAGCTCCACCACTCCCTCAGGTGCTGTCACAGGTCACCAGAGAAGAGATCAGTGCTGCCCCTGCACTGCCCCTCGTGAGGAATGTGCCAACCTCAATGTCTCCCCTCATCTCCTTTTCTCCAGCCAAAAAGCCCAGTGGCCTCAGCCACTCCTCATATGGCCCCTCTAGACCCTTCACCATTTTATTTGGATACCTTCCAGTAGCTTTACATCCTTTTTTCCTTATCTCCAGGAGGCTCCCACCAGCGCGGGGAGCACCACAGAGGGGACAGCACATCCCCCCTTCGGCAGCGCTGGGCACACACCTGAGCTGTGGCTGTGCTGGAAATCGGATGAGGCTCATTCCCAGGGGCCCTCCATTGATTTCTGTTGCCTGACGACAGGAAAGCTTTATAATCCTATTAACTAAACACCCTTTCAAGCAGCACTGGGAAGAGTGCAAAGGGGGCTTGTATAAGCAGTCACAGCCACGCTGTGCAGCACCTGCCCCCAGTAAAAGCTGGATAAATGCCCCAAAAGCAGGGCTGTGACACCCACAGTGGCCAGGGAGGGGTCAGTGGTGGCCACCACAGGGAAAAGTTGGATCCCACCACGGAACACAGGCTCTGACTGCAGTCACTGAGACTGCACAGGATGCCCACAGGTGCAAACTCACAGGAGCTGGCCCCTGAAATACTGACAAATATCACTGCACCTGGCCCTACTTGTGGGTGTTTGACAGCAAAAGATACCCAGCTTGGGCCAAAATATATAAACATTCCGTGGGAGAATGGGAATTTCCTCACTGCTTTCTAAGGAGAAGGGATACATTTCATCACGTATTTGTAGTGTTTCAAGAGTGCAGCCCTCATCCCCCAATTAGCATCGACAGCCAAAGTAGGGGGAGAAAAAAACGATAAATCGAGCTTGCAGGGGATGTAAAATCCCAATTTACGAGCCAGTCCCAAGTAACCAGAGCCATGCTGAATTTCCAGGCGAGAGGGAGAAGCCGCTGAGCTCCAGGGAGAAGCTGCCGAGCCTCAGGCAGGGACAGGGACCGGAGCAGCCGCGGGTCCTGCTTACACACCTCCCTCCAAGTGCCACACCAGACCGCGCACAACAGGGATGGACGCCCGGGGGATGCCTCATCCGGCTGAAATCCCTGCGGGATCCCTCCGAACGTGGGGGATGTCTGCAGCCTGGGGAGGACGGTCTGCGCTGCGGCAGGAGGGACACAAACGCCTTCCCAGCAGCAGAAACGCACCTTCCCCGGGCTGTGGGAGCGTTCAGCAGCCATCTCCCCTTCCTCTGTCTTTAATTAGTTATTCACACAGCACTGCAAAGTGCCAGGGCTGGTATTTTCCATACAGAGGCACAGGATGGGCTCTTTGTCCGGGGACACGATGCCACAGCACCGCCAGCAGTGCCACGCACGCAGTGACAGCACAGGAGGCTGGGCATGGTCTCCTAAAGAACCCCTTCCTCCTTTTGGGCTCATCCCAGTGGGGCAAAATCAGCTGCCCTCCAGGAGCTCTGGGGAAGGAGAGTATTCAATCCTCCCACACTGGACCAGGCTCTGCCTTCCAAACCCCCCAGCCAGGCACGGTGCTTGCATCAGCCTCGTTATGTTGGTGGCACCGAGGACGGCACAGCCACCAGGAGAGCCTTCCTGTCACCATGGAAATGCTGAACGGGAGGGTTTGAAGCCTGCTGGGACTTTCAACCTCTGCCAAGAAAAACAGGGCCCTTAAATATCCACAAGCCCTCGTTTGGATGAGGGGGAGACTTGTGCTCCCTTTGGCCTGCTGGGCATTGGGGCAGCCAGTGTGGGACTTCTCCCAGGGTAAAAACCCCTCATGGGCTGAGATAAGAACAGTTTAATTATTGAGTTTAATTATTGAAATACGGTACTAATAATGATGATGATGATGAAAAGGAAAGGGCACCCAGCCCTGCTCCTCCATCCTTCACACAGGCAGAGCTCAGCCCCATCCCTCAGCTGCTCCTGCCCTGGACCATCTGCCCTCCCAGTGTGCACCCACAGACACCCCACAGCTGGGGCAGCAGCACCTTTCTGGCCCTGCACAGCCAATGCTTTCACACACCTCGACCTCCATCACCGCCGTGGGAAGCCTCCTCCATCCCCTCCCAGCAGATTCCACCCCTGGCTCTGCCCCTGGGGCTGCCCAGCCTCCTTGGAGAGGGGCTGAGCACTGCCAAGGGCTGGCTGCGTTCCTCTTCCCTGTAATTCAGGAACATGGCCGTGTTCCTGTTCCCTGTAATTCAGGACACGCAGCAGTCCCCATGACCAGGGTGTTCCTGCCTGCCCTGGACTTTGCCACGCCACCCTGGCTGCCTGTTGTTGTTTTTCACGCCGGGGGTGTCACCTCCCCGGGGAGGTGAAGAGCTGTGTTTGCGTGGGATGCTGCCAAGAGGGACAGGCAGGAAACACTCCGTGGGAAATCCGCTGTGGGATGGAGCCAGAGGGGCCAAAGGAGCAGGGCAGGGCGGCTGCTGAAGGTTTCAAAGGGACCTCCTGGCTGCACTGAGGGATGACCTCGACCTCCCCGTTCCGTGCTGAGGGCTTGCACGGAGCTGGCCGGGCTCCTTCAGTGCTTTGTGAGGTTTGCTTCCTGCCGGCAGCCCAGGCAGAGTGTTTATGGCAAAGGAGTGGGAAACAGAATGGGACTGCATGGAAGAGGGAAGATAAAAAGGGACAGCGGATGTCCCGAGAAACCCATGAGCCAGACTCGGCTTGCAGGGTGTTATCGGCCCACACGAGAGCAGGCTCACACGGCCACATCCTGAATCCCGGGCACAGCATCACCTCCAGGCTGTGCCAGCAGCCCACACATCCCCTCTGGGATGCCAGAGGGCTTCTCCAGTGATCCCTCCTGACAGCACCGGCCAGCCCACAGCAATGCCTGCACCACACCTCACTCATCTTCTCTCCTCCTCCCTTTCTCTTCTAGACCCTACAGGGAAGTCCAGGGCCTGATCTGGGCCTTGACATCCCACATGTTTTGACATCCCAGAGCTTTGCCACCACATCTAAAGCTTCTGATTTTCTCCAGATGCCACACAGGGCAGGACAGACCAAGGAAGGGCTTCTCCACCCTCTCTGACCCATCAGGGCATCACTGCACCCTTTCCTTCTCCCCAGCCCCCTCACCCTGCTTCTCCCTTTCTCCCATCTTTGAAATCCCTCTCCAGGCAGGGTGGAGAAGGAATTGCAGCTACACCTATTCCAGGGCGCATGTGAGGTTCAGCAGCTCCAAGCACGGGAGACAGAGGCCCTCGGGGCCACAGCAAACCCGGGAGCACCGAGGGGGCTGTAAATCCTCGCAGAGGATGAACTCGCGCTGCACTGCAAGGCCTCGAGGGAGCGGAAACTCTGCGATCCCCCAGCACGCCAGCGCCGAGCCGCCTCTGACGTCAGCCCATGTCTACAAACATTGCCTTTGACCCGCGGCCAAGGCGTGCAGCGCAGGGGAATATCAGCGGAGACAGCGAATATCCGCGGAGACACCCGCACAGACCCGCCCCGGGCGCACCCGCGGTGCCTTGGGAGCCAAAAGGTCCCCCAGGAAACCCAGCCGATCAAAAATGCAAATCCTCAAGGAAAACAGATGGGTGAACCCCGCCGCAGGTCAGGCGGGCTGGACTCGGGCGATCCCAGCAGGAAAACCGGACAACATCTGGAGGCTCCGCCAGCGCAGCCCGCGGCAGCCGGGGCCGGGCCGAGCGGGATGGATTTTGTTCGGGAGCAGCCAAACAGCTGCCAGCAGCTGCCACTGCCACCCCCCGAACGCCAGGGCTGTGACAGCCCAGCCACAGCGCCCCGGGCGCGTGGAAAACGCTCCTGATGTGACATAGGATGCGGCTGCCGGGACAGCGGCACAGGCACCTCTCGCTCCCAGCCCCGGCCGATGGAAAGGTCAAGCGTTCCCTGCTCTTCAGGGAGCGCTGGGGGAGGGCTTGGCCCGTGACAGGGGCGACAAGCACAAAAGGGAGCGGTGGATCAGGGATTTCTTTTCACGGGAGGGACGCGGTGATTGACACGGCCTTGCTGAGGTCTCCCAGCTGACCCACAGCGGATTTGGGGATTGGACGTGAGGTGTCCAAGAATGGAGCTGGCTCATGTTACTCATCACCATGCAGACAAACACGGCTCCCCGTGGGTGAGCAGTGCCCAAACACCGAGTTCCGCTCCCCACAGCAGAGCCCAGCTTGCCATGCTGGGCTTTCCCGGGGAGCCGGACGCCGGCCCTGTCCCCGCTCCCATCACCGCTGACCCTTCCCAGCGCTGAGGAAGAGAAGGCACGGCAATAACTCATAGGGAAAACAACAGTGCCATCTGCTGTACAGCCCCGCTGGGCTCGGGGCAGCCCTGGCCGGCCCCCGCAGGGCTCACGCAGCCCGACAGGCACACCGGGCACAGCGCATCTCCGGCCAGCGCCGAGCCAGCAGCATCACTGCAAAGGGAAGGCAGCCCCACAGCTGTCCTGATGGCCACCCACAGCTGGATGGCCTCGGGTTTGCACAGAAAGCACAGGACAGCAGGAGGAGGAGGCAGAGCAGAATGGAGAAGGTCCTGGAGCCCATCTAGTGACTGCAGAGTGTGAAGGACATGGAGGAGGGAACAGGCTCACTCAGCCAAAACAGGCAAATATCCACCTTCCTCCATCAGCACTCTGAAGCTGAGGCCCATCTTCCAGCCTCTCCACAGGCAAGGCGAGGAGGGAAGAGGGAAGCAGTCCCTAACACTCACTGGGCCTTGACAAGATCCTTCACACCATCCTGAGCATCTCCTTCGGAGAGAAATCCCAGATCCTGGCACTAGGCACCGTGCACTACCCCCACCTGCACTGAATCACCCCAATATCCCAGGGAAACTCCAGGTGGTGGGGGCACCTGGGAGAGCAGGATCAGCCTGAGGCACCTGGTAGCAGCTCCTCTGCCCCTCCAGGCTCAGCACCTGTGTGCAGTTGCCAGGTAATCAGCCCTGCTCCACGAGTGGTGGCAGCTTGGTGACAGGTGAAGCAGTTTCCCTGCACAGGCTGCCTGGAAAGCGTGCTGGCATCCTCGTCAGATCGGTTGCTATAGCAATGGGAAAGGTATCAGAAGCAAAATCCATGCTGATGGATAGTGCAGATTGCTTTGGAGATCACCACCTGAGATCAGAAGCACTGATTGCCCTATCGGATCCAGCAGCCAGGCACCATTTAGGGAATGACAGAGTGAAAACACCACGAGGAGATGCAAAACACAACCCCAAAGATGCCCAGAGAAACCAAAGTCCTGAAAAGCCCCTAATTTCTTCACTTAAAGAGTCATCTCCGAGCAAACTGGCCCTGAAGATAATACACTGCACTGAGCTCGGGGATGTCAGATCCATCATTACAACGTCCCAGAGATTTATTCTGGAGCCTGCAGCAGTCGCTGCATCCTCTGCTCATGTCTGATCAGCCCAGGCACACAGACACAGGCATGAGTGGGAGCTCCAGATGGAGTGGCTGAGCCATGCCGAGGAGGGACTTTGCATCTCTCCACCTGCTGCCTCCCAGGCCCTGCTGCCAGCTGGACCCTCACTCGCTGTCACTTGTTGCCAGCTCGCCCCCCCTGCCCCTGCAGAGCAGCACCAAGAGTTAACTCCGAGCCACGGGAGCCACTTCAGACGCTGGGAGCAGATGAAAGACAAAACCAAATCCAGCTCCAGCCCTGCTCACCTGCACTCAGGCTCTCTGCGTCCTGCCCCCAGCCAGCCCCAAGAGTGCTCATCCACCATCTGCTCCCTTCTCCTGCCCAAACGGCCAGAAAGGGAGAGAGGGGATGAGCCTGCCGCTCTGGGAGCGTGGCTCAGGATGGAAGCCACCTTCTGACTCAGCTCAAGAGCAGGTTTCTGTTTTAAAGGCTGAAATTCACCCTTGCACGTGAACCTTCGCTTTCACGTGTCAGGACACCTGGAACAACACACCTGCAGCACTTAGAGATGAAAAAAAAAAATCTCCTTGTTTGCTCAGCTTATTTACTTTGTAACACTCGGTTGTTTGTGTGGGTCTTTCCCTTAGCAACCAGGGAGAGAAACATTTACAAGGCATGAAAAATGTAGCTGTACAGCCCTCAGAACTGGCAGGGCGCGGCTGCGGGTGCAGCTGGAAATTCCTCTTAACTGGTAGCCACAAACAACGGGACCTCAATTAATTGCACCCCTTAGAAGGCAGAGTGGCTCATCCTCTTCAGCAGGCAGAATCAGGACTTTCAACCTCTGCTTTCCACCCATGCAGGGTCCTGGGCTTAGAACAAATATCTCTATGTGCCTCAGTTTACCCATATAAAATATATCTATAAACAAATATATAAAATGGGGTAAGCATAAAAAAGCAACAGGAAGACTAAAGCTGAGACCTTAACGCAAAACATTCCATAGGATGCAACCTGCATTCCCCTGCCTGGGAGGCTGAGCTCTGGTCACCTCTTTTTAGGCAATCTTACAGCTTTAATTTTCTAGATCTTCCAGCAAGATCAATCTTTCCACTCCATTATGATGGAGAACTCTTGATCTTGTCCCTTGGCAAGGGACAAAACCCAAAGCTGGGTTTGGGTCAGGACCCAAACTCCAGTATTTTGGTTGCCCTTCTCCAAAGGGACATGCCACCATCCATCACATGCTGGTGCTGGCACTAGGGCCTCCCTCACACCCCAGGAGAGATAATTCAGCTTTTGTTTATTAGGCTGGACCAAGGTGAGCGAGGCCCAGACCAAACAGACCCACAGAGTGCAGGAGGCGGCTCTGGAATGCACATTTTCCAGTCCAAAAATGGATCCCAGCCCACTCCTCCAGCACAGCATCAGCCCTTCCCTCTATTCATTCGAGCTCTCCAAGGAGCCATTGCTGCCCACTTACCTTCCCACCACCCCCACAGGGGCAGCAGCACAGATCCCCCTTCCCAGGGCTGGGGTCAGGAGGGCAACATCAGAAGAGGAATAGAACGTAAAAAGTCAGAGAACCATCAGGACCAAATGGAGAGTCACGTTCTGGTGCCACCCCCAAATTTCATGCCTTGGCTCCATCATCCCCTACCCCAAAAGCACCAGTGGGTTTGGGAGTGCAGAGCTTTAGCCCACCTCGGCTTGTTTTAGCTTCTGTGGCCTCCTGAACACACCAGGCAGAGACAAGGGACCTGCTGATGCCACTTGGCCTGAGCAGTGCCAGGAGAGCTGGTCCTGGCTTGGCACAGCACGCAGCAGCGCCAGCCTGCCAGCAGCATCACAGCACAGCAGCTACTGCAGCATCGCAGTGCCTTCAGACCCCGTCCCAAACTGTCTCCCTGTCGTTCCCATTCCTCCAGCTCCTCTTCTACCAGCTGCATTTACCCATTACACAAACAGAAAGAAAAAAACATTGAAAAACAGACTTTCCCCCAGTCCCTCGGCAAAGCTGCTGCTTCTCCTTCGCCAAAGCCCCCACTGCAGACCAGGGGCCCGGGCTGCTGGCACGTACAGTGTCCCCCGAGCCCAACAGACAGCAAGGGACGGACACCTGCAGCTACAGACCCCCAGCAAGCCCCGCCAGAGCCCCCCGGCTCCCCGGCACGGCGCACGCATCAGTCACTCGCCGCGGACACGCGTGGGCCGCCCTGAGCCCCCTCTAACGAGGGGTTCTGGAGGGGACCGAGCCCGGCAGCAGCGCACCGGGCCGGGGGAACTCGGGGGGACAAAGCCGGCGGGTGCCCCGCACACTCACCTGGGTGTCGATCATCATCGTGCCCCGCTCATAGCCCCAGCGCCGCGCCGAGAGCCGCTGGCCCCGCTGCGGGTGCCGGGGCCGCACTCACGGCCCCGCCGCGCTGCCCGGCGGCCGGGGGCGATGCTCCGCGCCGGCCATGGGCCCCCGCCGCCCCCGCCGAGCCGCCAGCGCGGAGCACCGAGCGCCGAGCGCGGCCGGGAGAGCCGAGCGCGGGGCGGGACTGGGGCGGGAGCCGCTACCGGGAGGGCGGGGGAGGCTCCCGGCTCCGCCCGGCCCCGTTCCCGGCAGGGTGGGTGCGCGTCTGCAGCGGGGGCAGCCGTGGGCACCTCTCCGGTGCCGCCCGCGCCCGTGGGCGCACGCACGGGCACCGCTCCAGGGGCACCCGGGGCACTCCTCCGCTCTCTGGGTGTGTTTTCCCCCGGGAGTGGGAGCTGTGGGAAGGCACTGTGCAGACCCCGCCGGGGAGCAGGTGGTGTGGGTGGGGAGCGGTGCTGCCGTGCGGGTACAAACAGGAGAAGAGCTTGGGGCCGTGGCTTAGAGAGACCCCCGGGACCCTCCGGGCTGTCCCCAGCCGGACTTCTCCAGGAGGAAGGGCCGGGGGAGGGAGCCAGGGCACGACACGGACACCCGGCTGCTCATCTCCGCTCAGCCCTGCACGAAAAGGGGCTCGGCGGGACCCCCGGGAAGCGCTGCCGGAGCTGCGGGCGCACGGTCGGAGCGCTGGAGCGGGAGCTGGGGAGCCAGCGGGGTTGCCCTGGAAACAGAGCGGCTCCGGTCCCCATCGTTTGTCATCGTGAGGGCGATGACATGAGCCATTACAGCGATGGCAGGAGAAGAAGGAGCCGGGAGAAGCTGCGTCAGTCCACGGCCGAGCGCTCCCAGCCGCTGCAGTGCTGGTGCTGGGCACCAACACCCCGCAGTCACCCCTCCTTTCTTCGGGGTCACAGCGGGAATGAGCGACAAGGCACAGCCCATCGCACCTGACCGTCCCGCTGCTCCGCGGCTCCGGGCCAGCTGAACCAGCAGCTCCGGCTGGGGAGCGCAGCCAGGAAAGGAAAAGGTGCTGCCAGGGCTCCGGCTCTGGCACTAGATGCTGCTACAGAGCAACATCGTTCTAATTATAGTAACGGTGTCAGTGTTCAGCAGTGAGAAAAACACGCACTTCAAAAGGTCTAGAACTGTGTAATTTGCTGCTGGCAAAACTCACTGAAAGCCACACCAGGACGAAGCACTTTTTAAATGTGATTTGTACTCATCTGGCTTGCTTTAAATTGGCTAAATGTTCAGCAGGAGAGCAGGGGGATGAGGTGGGCACACAAGCGCCACTTTTTTGTGGTTAAAACTGCATTTCTACTCGTAAAGCTTTACACAAGTTTTACACGAAACAGCGACATTTGGTGGATCTGTGTTTCACCTAAATATAGCACAGGAAAGTCAAGTCAGTACAGCAACACTCGTGGAGTGAGGAGGGAGTCTGGTGGGCAGGCAGACATTTAAATGTCACTCTTCAGATGTGTTTTTCTAGTAATTTTCTAAATTATTTGATTGTGAGGAGCAGAACTCCAGGGTTGGGGATTTACCGTGACTAAAGGACAACCCAAGGCATTCCTCTAACTCCTTCTCCAGTTCCTGCTGTCCCCAGAAGGGCCTGTCACTGTCACTCCACCTGGAGAGCAGCTGTTGCTCTGTGTGTGTCAGCCCTGGGGTCCCACGGGGACTTGCTGGGGCAGGAGGTGAAGCAGAGCAGGTGGGATCCAAGTGAGAAAACAACAACCTCGGTGCTGAGAGCTGCCCTTTGAGACTGGAGCAAATCCCCACGGAGCAACCCAGACTGGGCCCTGTGTGAACACAGAGCAAGGGACAGAGACAGTCCCTCCCTCAGAGAGCCACAGGCTGAGCAGGTGAGACAAAAGAGCAGGGGGTTGAACCCAACAGCTCTGGCAGGGAGCTCCTGGCCTTCCAGCTCCTTTCCACCACCCAGCTGCTTCAGCTGCGTGAAGCCAGCCGGATACAAGTGGCTTTTCCACAAGCTCGTGTTGTGCAGGGAACGTGTGACTGATGTTCTTACCCCTCCTCATCCCCCTCTGCTCAATGATCATCTCTTTTCCGTGCCCCACGGCCATGGGTCTCACCCACAGAAGGTTTGGCTAAGCCAGTCCTTTTGTAACTGGTGCTGTGTGGTACAAAATGACATTTCTGGTCAAAAGTGTCAGGGAACATCACCTATGGGAGTGATTTTATGGGAAATCCAAACAGGAGTGGAAAAGAGTCCTAATCCACCTAGGTGGAAATGACTCTTTTCCTATCAGTGTGGAGAAGGAGAGGATCACATTCTGGCCCCACCTCAAATCATACTTGGTGCTGGAAGTTTCTGTTTCACACCACGCAGAGAAATTTGCCCTTTGGGGGTGGATGCCCTGGGCAGAGCAGCAGTGGGGAGATGGAAAGAAACAACCTGTCAGATGGGTGCTTAAATTAGAGGGACAATGAATGATGAGTCTGTTCCAGCTGAGTAGAAAGGGATGGAAGGAACAAGGGGCCCTTGGGAAGGCAACAAGCTGCTGATCTGGGGCTGACTTAAGGGCTCGAGTGGGAAATACCTTGAGAGCACAATCACATCCCCAGGCCGTGGGGTTTGTTTACATGTGGTGATTCACTTCTCATGCAGTTCCCTGCATTTCCAAGTCCAAATTCCTTTGGCACAAGAACACGTAAGACGACGTTGTCCCCTGTGGCAAGTGGAGGAAGACAAGAGTGATGCTCTGCTGCCTTCCTGCCACGTGCCTCAGTTTCCCCGCTGTGCACTGGGTGGGGGTGGGGAATACACACCAGAAACAGGTCCTGGTGGAGCTCCCACGCTGCACACAAGCCTCAGGCTGCTCAATCCAAACTGGGAGAAGGAAAGCTCGCTGCTGCCGCTGCTGCTGCTGCTGGGGGGAAGGGGATTAATCAGCAGGAGATGACAACAGAAGTCCAGCCTTCTGTTAATTAGATGAGGGCACGAGCTGATTCAGGGAGCATCTCCCCACACAGCGCTGGGGGTGTTTTTCTGCAGACATTCTCCTGCTCCCTGGAGGCAATGGGAGTTTGTGAGTACTGCTTCAAACCACAGCCCCGTGGAGCAGAACTGTGTCACACAACACAAGCCATTCCCCTGGGGAGAAGCTGCAGGCCTGCCAGGAAAATAAACATCTTTGGCACAGCACAAACCAGGCCATTACGGTGTCAATCAGAGGGTTGAGGATTCGGCCAAAAGGCAGCTCAGATGCAGAGCTCAGACCAAGCCCTTCACAATTTTTTCAAAACAGGTAGCCCAGAAACACAGACCACCCTCTATCACCCGTTGTCTGTGCTGCAGAACTTCCTCTCACAGAGGATTTATGAGTGTCTGCACGGGAATTCAATAATTAATGTGGCAGAATGAAGCCCTATGGCTGCAAACCCAGAGTAATTTCCAGAAGAATTAAGGCATAAGGGGAATTGGCCATTGGCACAGCTGATCTATGGATTTGTGGCTGCTACAAAACCTCATCTTTTTCTTGGAATCTGAATACTTTTCTATGAGACCTAGCCCAGCCCAGCCATGTGCTGACACCAGGAGATAAAATTATCTGGCTTGTCCTGTGCAGAGCAGACTGGGCAGTTCCTTCTGGCTGGTAAAGGATCCATATGCAAATATGTATAATTAGCATAATGAGAACCCAGTTTCAGCAGGGCCTCGAGGCACTAACTCTTTAACAAATAAGAAACAGACAGTATTAATCCTGGGCTGGTTGGAAATGTATCTTTCTGGAAGTATTTGGGTAAGTATTTTTCCTCACCATTTTGGCTTAGATGAGGTGCCTGGTTACCCAACATACATGGCAGGGGTTTCAGTTCTGGTTTAGTTGTGTAAAGGAGCATCTTCCTTCTGCATCACATCACCAAGAACAGTCTGGAGAAAATGTAATAAAGACCCTTTGCTGGATTAAGCACAAATCAGCTGCCACTGGGGCTTTGGGGCTGGAGGTATTTTGGGTACCTTATCTATATTATGGGTACCGTGGAAGCTTTTCTAATTAGTCTTCCGGAAGATGAAATGCCTGCAACGACAGTGGCAAGTGCCATTTCCAGCCTGCTCGCACAGGGCTGAAATGGCTCGTTAAGTCATCTGCAATCAGTGGTGGGGCCCTAAAGCTTTGAATACTTGATTCGCTGCCATACAGCAATTTTCTCATGTGAGGAGCAGCAGGAACAGCCAGGCACCTCTTCCCCATTTTCCCTCTCTCTGCCAAATGAGATTTTTTTTTTCCCCTTTTTCTTTCTTCTCCTTTTTTTCCTTTTTCCCCCCTAAACTGTTCCCTTAGAAACAGCCTGTTCACCCTTTCACCCTGCTCCTCCTCTCCCTGCTGAGCGCTGCTGCTCCCTGCAGCTCCTCCTGCTCCCTCGGAGTGAACAGGGACCGAGGTGCTGAGCTTTTGGTAGCAAAGGGAGATGATGTTTCTGGCAGCCCTGCTGTGACAAGGGAGGTGGCAGAGGCACCCCCGTGCTGTGACCTCAGCTGACAGCCGCAGCCGTGGCTGTTCCCCAAGGGAGCTGTCAGGCTTTAAACGCTCAGTTCAGCTCCTCATCACATCTGAGCGGAGGAAATGTTAACCCCAGCCCTCTTCCAGCTCCGCGCTGAACTCCCAGCTTCGCCAGAGCATTTCATTACGGAATGAAATCATCCTGTTTGCTGGAAAGACATCAGCTCGTGCTGTCAGCTCCAGCAGCTCCTCGCCAATTTATTTCACAGAGCTCGGGAAAAATTGGAAAGGGCTGAAGCAATGGAGAGGAACATGAACATCTCAAAACCAGATTTTCTGTGTTGGAAAAGATTACATGATCCACAGAGACATGCGACCCAGGGAAAAGGTTCAGAGCACATCTGTGATTGAAATAAACCCGAAGAAGTTCAGTCTGCTCTGAGCTGTGCCAGTTCTGTCTAAACTTGGGTCTCCAAAGCACGGAATGGAATTTGGGAGATAACTGCTAGATGAGTTCACACTGTTTGTCCTGTCAGACCAGGGCTCTTACCGGCAATGCCTGGCACCAGCTCTCTGCTGAGAAGGTCCAAGAAATCCTGCTGCACACCAGTCAGGGATAACACGCTCTGAGAGCAAGCTTCCTCCTGATTCTGACAAAAGGTCTTAGTTTAAACCACAGTGTTGGAAAATTTATTGCCCTGCGATGTTCTTATTTTTTAAGTGAAAAGGTCTTTATCAAAACTCAAGATCCTCTCCTTCTCCACAGGAGTGTCAAATGCTGTGGGTGAGGGTCTGTGGTGATGCAGAGTCCCCAGGCAGGTGTAAAGGAGAGCCACTTTATTGCCAAAACCTGGCCTTTTTAGGCACTTAGCTGGTTATCAGTTTACAGAGTTTTAAGGTGCAACAAACATAACTCAACCAACCACCACACACCACGATGTGAACACAGGATGGTCAAGCAGCAGGTTTTCCTGCCCCTAATTCAGCTGTGTCTCTTTCCCACAGTCCTTCTCTAGCCAAACAGGTCTGGGCCATGATTTTTTCCCTTTATAAAAGCATTACTTATTGGTAATAAAATACCATTTTGATCTTGTTAAGGTTCTGCCAAGCCTCAGGAAAACACTCAGGCAAAGGCAACTTCAGCCCTGCATTGGATAACTGGCCTTTTGGACGATTTTTTGTGTGCTACAGCCTCAAGCAGGATGTATTTACAAAGAGTAGGAATCCAGAAAATTTTTCAGTCTCACCTGCAGTTTGACAGCTGCTTCTGAAATGCATTTTGACTCTGTTCTCCACAGAAACTGGAGGAACTGTTCTCCAGAGGAACTCCACACATTCCCTTTCCAGTTTGTTCCTACTAAGAATGAAAATTCATGGTGGGGCACATTCTGTGGGAGCTAATTTTGGTGGGTTGGATTGTGTGGAGGATCTCTCTGCAGGGACCTGATGGTCAGTCTCGGACCTCTTTGTAGTCCTTATCCACTGTGGAAAAACGTATGAGTTGGATTTCGGGGGGCTTCGGCTTCCTGTCGTCCCATAAATACTCTGGAGAAAGCAGCTTGGAGGGTTTGTGGGACAGGAAGTGCCTGTTGAGGTGACTCTCCTCCTGCCAGGCTGCCATGATCCCGTTGGCTTTGTCCGCCAGGATGGTCATGTGGCAGGTCCTGGTGAACTCATAGACCTTCCTGACCAAGCCTCCAAACACGGCTCCTCCGTAGTAGAAATCCCCTTCTCCCTCGGGGATGAAGGCTGCCGAGGAGTTTCTCCTCTCGTAAGGGAACTGCTCTCGGGGCACTCGGAAGTAGCCGGGGTGGATGGCTGCCACCATGTCCCCCAGGGTCTCGGCTCCCCAGGGGTTGTGGAACACCATGTCGATGTCCAGGCAGAAGAGGTACTGCACCTCGCCGTGGCTCACCTCGGCCACGTGCCGGTTGATGGCCTCCATCCTGCGCATGGAGATCTCCTGCCAGCTGGAGTGCTTCTGGAAGGGGACAGCGACCAGCCTGCGCCCTGGCTGCAGCTGCACGCGGGGGATGGCCCCGGGGCTGTCGGTGAAGATGTAGTAGTTCACCTGGTAGCCCCTCATGAAGTGCTGCTCGGCCGACTCCAGGAAGCGCCGCACAAACCTGGTGTACCTGCACAGACACAGCCCGTGGGGAGCACAGCAGGGACAGGGAGGGGCTCCCTGTGCACAGGGACTTCTTGCAAGGGATTGAGTGATTGAGCCAACAGGGAATGGCCTTTGGCTGAAGGAGAGCAGGGTTAGATCAGATATTAGGGAGGAATTCTTCCCTGTGAGGGTGGGGAGGCCCTGGCACAAGGTGCCCAGAGAAGCTTTGGTTGTCCCTGAATCTTTGGAAGTGCTCAAGGCCAGGTTGCTGCAATGTGGGATAGTGGAAGGTGTCCCTGCAACCCCCAGGTTGTCCCTGCAACCTGAGGGTGGAAGGAGATGAATTTTAAGGTCTCTTCCAACTCAAACTATCCTGGGATTCCAAGGGGATGCGTGGTGGATTGTGAAGGGCACGTTAGTGAATGCATGGCAAGGAGTGAAGAGAGTTCACTGATTATTGCTGCAAGAAGCCACACACCACATGAGCAGCAGGTGTAGTGGAGGATGAGGAATAAGTGGATTGTCCCCATTTTGACCAGCTCTAATTCCCAAGCCCCCTGTAAATTCTTAATTAATACCACCCACACTTCAGGTACCTTGAGTGTTGTCAACCTGTGGGCTTGTGTGATCATGGGCACACTACATCAGCATGAAAAGCCCCTATAAACTGGGACAAATTTCAGGAAAAGAAAAGCCAAAATCATCTTTCCACAGAGGAAAGGCATCACCCCCAAGAACTGTGCCCACGGAGTGCTTCCCTTACTTTCCAATAGCAAAGGCTGTCACCCCTATGGTCAGGTTCAGGGGCTTGTAGGCACTGTCCAGGATCTCAGGGTTGAAGGTCCCTTCCCAGACGATGGGGGCCAGCCATGGTGTGACTGTCAGCACATCCTGGCGCCTGAAGCAGGGGGAAAAAAGAAATGTTAGCGAAATGTAGCTGTTCCTTTCGGTTTCGAGGCCAGTAAATGTGAAAGAAGCACTAAAAAGGCGGCGAGAAGAGTGTGTGAATCAGCATTAATTCGCCATGGAGGGTATTAGCCTCAGATGTTTTCTCCCTGCACTCTTATTTGAGGTTACAGAGCATGGACATTTCAATTCCTGGGCTGAAATTAAGCACTTCAACACATCAGCAAAAACCTGAGGATCTGCTAAAATCTCATTTAAGGACTTTTCTGCTGAGGAGAGTTTAATGACCACCGAACTCTCAGAACGGGAAGCTGTGCCTATTTGCTATCAGCCTTATGCAGATTGCTACATGCAGATTAAAACACAAGTAATAATATGAAAATTACTATAAAAATACACCCCATTGCTGTGTTATTAAGACACAGCTTGCAGCATGACAGCTTATTTTTCCACTATTTATATATAGCTCCAACACATTCAGATATAATTTAAAATGCTGTATGTGAGCCAGCATTCAAATGTGTAACAAAGTTAGAAAAAAAAATCCTTAATCTCCTGTGAGGGAAGTGGAAATACTGAATATAAATGCAGCAGAGTCTGATTATGCCCTATTACAGCTCTGCAATGCTGCTTCAATTTGCTGCTTTGTTTTCAGTGTTTCATTCTTACCTTTTTGATTTTAAAAGGAGATGTCATTCATGGTGGAATTCACCCCAGCCTGCTCACATTCACTCCAGAGCAGGAGCTGGAGCCCTCTGCTAATGGAATTTGTCACACACAGCACGTGGCCACACCTGGGGGCTGCCAGGCTCCCACCTGACACAGTCCCAAGGCAAAACAGCACCAGAACCAAACTGGGGCAGCAGTGGGGAGCAGCCTGGCTCTTCAGGCAGCAGATCCAATTAGATCCTCCAACCCAGATCTAATACTTTCAGTCTGAGAGGATACAAGAATAACAGTTTGACTCCTTCCTACAGCAATGCATGTGATTGAAGGATTAAATTATACAGGAGGAAGAATTTGGGTTGGAGAAAATGTACTAACTTGATCTGTTTCTGGGTTGATTATCCTTTTTTTGGATGAGGGGGGAGAGAGGGAAGGAAACATGCATGTTCTCTTCTCTAAGTTTTTTAAATTTCATATTAAAGAGCTGCTCTTGGTTTTCCAATAACTCATGGCTATGGTCATCCTCTCAGTGCCAGTGAACTCCCTCCAGAAGACACAGAGCACAAAAAGCTTCACGATTCTCTCCATTCAGCCCAGTACATACCAGCTGATCTAGCACAGAAACTTATTCCAATATGGAAGAGAGGAATATTCAGGCTGAGCACTGAAATATGTTGAAATATCAGAGGGAAATGACAGCTATAGGTACGTGTGTGTACCAACAGGGTGTGTTTGTTATCATGCAAAACGATGTGGTTGTTGAAGGTGAACTGCTCCAGATAAAAGTCAGGTCACAGGAGCAGACCAAAGGAGGCTGTAACAACCTGAGCTGCACAAAGAGTTTGTCCAAACCACTTCCTGGTGCTGCTGTCCCAAGTCTTCCCTTAAACCCCCTGCTTTGGCTGTGTCTCGTAGAGATTTGTCTGCATTTGCTGAAACCACTCCTGAAGGTCACACAGAGCTCCTGCTTTATTTTGCCCTGAAATGGGTTCAAAGCTCTCCCACAGCTGGTTCCAGCTACAGCACAGCTCCAGAAGGTATTTCCCACCATCTTACAGATATTACAGATTTCCCATCTCAAAAAGAGTTCCTGGCCACGACACTGTGTGTGTGCGCACTAATGTAATAATTAGGAATTAACAGTAAGTGTGTTAATAAGAGTACAGTAACCAAACCCAGCCTTAGGGCAGCACAAGGAGCTGCTGGAACACTCCTGTGGTTGGGATGCTCATGGAACAAGGTCCTGCTCAGTGTGCCCCAGGACTCTGGAACTGTGAGTGCTGCAAAGTGCCCAAACCAAACCCAGCAGAAGCAAAGTTCAAACAAAGAAACTTACTTTGGCGCCAGCACTCTTGGCTGCTGATAAAATAATCTGTAAAAAGGAAGAAATATCCATTGAATAATACATGAATATGCCTGGAAGAGAGGAACAGCAGTTTAAAGGTCAGGAGATAAAAAGCCACTACTTACTGGGGGAAAAGCTGGATTAGCTTCTCTTCTGTATATTGGAGTTTCATGGAACTGCATGAAGGGGTGGGAAAAGAAAGGGATTGTTATGCTTTTCCTAAAATATCAACCAAGTTTGGCTTCAGGACCTGCTGCTGCACTGACAGCTGTCCAAATCCAGCTCCAGCTGCTGTGGGCACTGCCCTGCCTGGCCCAGGGTTCAGTCTCACCTGCACATGCCTGCCAGGGCTGCCAGGCAAGGGACAGCTTTGGCACAGAACACACAACACAGCAGGGACAGAGAGATGCTGCAGCAATCCCAGTCTGAGGGTAAATCAGGGTTTAGGGGTTAAAAATCCACACGGGACTGTCAGCAGTGGTCATGGATGTGCTCCATGCCCTGCTTTACAGTTCCTGGTCACCTGGAGGGGCTAAACTGCCTAACATACACAACATTTCCAACAGCATTCATAGAAATAAGCACCTGACCAGACACAATGGTTTAAAATGGGCTGAAATAATGAGAAACACCTCCATGAAACAATTTTTTTTTTCTACTTGCATCGTCTTGCTTTGTTTTTACAAGGATAGTAGGTCATGGTAAGGGATGGGAAAAGCCATGGCTTGTCATGTCCCAGCTCTGGTGCGATGTGACAGTGAGGAGGTCACTGGGGCCTTGTCCCTGGCCCCTGCCCAGTGTAAATTCTCCCTTGTGCAGCTCTGGGAGAGCCCTTGGCACCCGGGCTAGGTCAGGTACATCAGTTTGCAGCATGCAAGGAAGCCCAGAAGCAGCTTCCCGTCTCTTGTTTGGGTCCAGAGCTCAACTGCTGCAGCACAAACGCATTCACAGAGAGGGGGGAGAGTTCAGAACACAGAGGGAAGAAATGGAGCATGAGCAGAACTGGGGGGTTACTCCTCACTGTGCCAGGGCTCCTTCTGTGGTTGTTCATCTCACCTCTCTGGTTTAGGTGTCTCTGTCTAGTGAGCGGATGCTTAAAGCAGAGTTGTGCATGTGCAGGTGTGTGATTACACCCTGATAAGGAACCCGGGGTTAACCATTAGTCCTGAGCTCTGTGACCCACAGCAAACAAAGCCTCCCTCACCTGTGCAACCCCACAGCTGTCCTGCAGGGCAGGCAGGCCCCAACAGCATTGTTAGCTTTTTGTTTTAAGAGAGTGACTAATTACAGCTTCATAAATAAAAAACAAGCGACTTGTTAATCACTGTTTGTGCTGTCAGTGCGAGCAACAATGATCCGTGTTACTCATTAGACACAAAACAAAATACTTACAAGATTTCAGGGCAAGGAAGGTAGTAGGGCAGGTAGTGCACTTTTCCACTCCCACCTGAAGCCCTGAGGGAGCAAAGAAACGTTTGAAGACAAGTAATGTTGAAGGAAAACTTCCTAGGATTTCCCAAGGATCTGGCACAGATTTTGAGAGGTAACTCTGGCTAACTCCAGGTCTACTTTACTAATTAGTGTAGGATCTCCTGTGTTCACATTTTAAGATAAAAATCCTGCTGCTGAGGCAAAAATGCAACTACCCACAAGGTGAAAGTACAGCAAATTGTAATGTCATAAATATGGGATAATTCACAATAATTTAATAATAAATATTTTAATAATTAACGGAATGCCTTATCTCAGATTCCCTTCCAGCAATGTTTGAGTTTGCTCCAGAGAATCTATAAGCCACACTGAGCCGCCAGAATATCCAGTTACAAAATTCTCAGTGTTTGAAAGCTGCAATGTCTGACAGCTACAAACCTGTCCCTGGTGACACGAGTGAGTTTGGACTGTTTGCAGAGACAGATACTCACCTCTGTTAAGGCCTGAGCTGAAATGTAACTGGAATATTCTATACTAAAGCATTTGTTTGGGAGTCACTATGGTGGTAGCACTGTGCGATTTGGACACAATTGTTCTTTTTTCCTCTCTCCCTTAGGGCCTTCTCCCTCCTCCAGTGCTCCTTTATCTATTACACAAATTGCTGCTCTTTCTTGCAGCTCGAACAGGGACTTCCCATAAAATGCACAGCCTTTATTTTCCTGCTCCTGTGAGTTTCACCACAGGATGTACACAGGATGTTCTCAAAATGGCCGAGCAGGCCAGCACACACTTACCAGAAAACTGCAGCTACAACACCCAGGCAGACAAGAGATACCACCACCACTTTCCTGGAAATCATCTCTTCTAGAGTAGAAGGAAGGGCAACTTCTGAATTCCAACAGCTTTCACTCTGCAAAGAACAAAAATAGAGCGAGCTGTATCTCACTCTGACAGAAATTGGTTATTTCTACAGAGGAGGATGTAGCTTCTCAGTAGTTTCACTTTCGGTCCTGAAGTGATGAACATGGAAGGCGCCAGAGTGTAAGAGCACTGAGGCAGCACCTGTGAAATATCTGAGCAAGTTCTCCATTTCAGGGAGCTGTAACCCTGGGTGTAGTGCATGGGGAGCCTTTCTGATTTGATTCCACTTTCTGTAGATTCCATTTTTTCATCTCAAGCACCCACCCTTTGCAATGGAATCAAATCGCCCATCCCAATCCTATCAGAGAGCTAACACTGTTATCGCCTGAGCTGATAAACTCCACCTCTCCCAGTCCAGTAACCGCCAGAGGCACTCCCAGCAAAGGTGCCTGTAGGTAAGATAAACTGAGGTGTGACACCCATAAAGAAACATCTCAAAACCCTAATGCACCTCAGGTAAAGATTGAGCCAAAGAAATGATTTCCTTTACAACAGCCATGAAAATCAACTTTCCCGAGCCCAGCAGTCTCACCTTAAAATCTCAAATCAATCTCCTCTGCTGTTCACAGGGAAGGAGAAGTGCCCACAGAGTGAACTTTGGTCCCTGTGACGAACACACAGAGCATTTGCATGGGGTTTTCAAAGGCGTTGCAAGCACATTAATTGTTCTTACATTTGTTCTTACCCTCAGTGAGGACAGAGGTGGGGAGCTGTGGATCAGGCTCCTGCATTTCCCTCTCGCTCCTGCTGTCTCAGGACCCAGCCCTTGGCATCAAGAGCTGGTCCAGGCTGGCTGGAAGGACCTGGTGCATTTCCAGTTAGAGCTTTGTACTTTCTAGAATGTGATTGGAGCCTGCAGGAAAAAGAAAAGAAGAAAGAGGCTGTTTATCGATTCTGTTTATAGAGGTGGTAGTATTTATATTAGAGGAAGGAACTGGTGCATGGTGCTTCTTGGAGAGTGCTGAAGTAATCCCAGAAATCATTACTGGCTCTTGGTAAGGCACAGGACAGTGCCAGGGGATCTCAACAAGCAGGGGTGATTTTCCTGCTTTAATTTCTTTGTCTGGAAAAAGTGTGGGTGTTCTGAGTTTTCCAATTTGCTTTACTGTGTCACACAGAAATCCTCACTGGTGCTTCTCCCTCACTTTCCTGTGAGACAATCTAATTAGCTTCCACCAGGAAGCATCACAAAATCCTACTTAAAAATAATGACTGACTATATATATATACATATATATATATATATGTATGTGTGTGCATGTATATAAACATATGTTATATATAATAATATATTCATATATAATATAATAAATATATAATAATATATATTTTAATATCTATAAATATATATGTCTTAAGGCCTTCCACCACTTAAAGCCTTCATGGATTCATGCTGAGCAGTTCTGGATTCTTCCCTAAAAATGCTGCAGATCCACAAACACAGAAGGAAGTACAAACAGCCTTCCCCCTCTAGCAGTTATTCTGTGTTTTGACCAGTTTTATCTCCTTCCTGTGCTAGTTGTGTCATGAGAGCTGCTAGGCTGTCGCCAGGATTTGTCAGTGCCACATTTCTTACCTTGCGCTTGATGCTTCCAGCGCATGCAAAGCAGACAAATGTGCAGAGGGAAGCTCAAACAGTTGTTTTTCAGGCATTCTTTGAGAGCTGGCTGCATGCAGGGCAGGTAGGAAAGCCCTTCTCTTCCAAATTTCCAACCAGGATCTCACTCGCTGCAGTTCAGGTCTGGGAAGTCGCCCTTTCCATACCTGAAGGCTCTGATGTTTCCCTCCCTCTTTCTATTCTGTGACCTCCTTCAATCTTTCTTTGTAATTCCCTAACTTCAAGATCTGGGATTATTTCTGTCAGTTCTGACTGGACTCTCTCTAATCAGCCCATTCTAGTGAAATTTGGTGTCAAACCAACCCAAATTCTCCTGCTGAGCCCTCAGCAGGATGAAATAAAGCTGGATTACCCCCCAAACTGAAATGCTGTCACAGTTCATACATTCCCACAGGACATTTGCCTACTTTGCAAGGACACAGCACCGGGATGACATTCAGCCTGTAGCCAAATAGAATCCACGTTTTCTATGGAACCTCTCCCAGCCAGGTCTGTGGGATATAAAACCTCATACTTCATGAAAACAAACTCAATTTTCAGGCTATTTGTTTTTCTAAAACATCAAGCCCTGACTGAATCTTGTTTTCCCTGGGGCTTGCAGCCCCTCCCAGCCTGATGCCACTTCCCAATTGCATAAATATCCTCTCAACATTTCCACCCAAAGCATAAAGGAGCACACAAACAGCCTCACTTTGCAGAGTCTCCAGAGGATTCCCATTTTCTGCACCTGACCCCTGCTCTTATCTCCATGGCATACAGAGGGTGATAGCTCAGAACTTGGGTGGTGGGGAAGGACAGAAGATAGAAGAAAAGAGACTAATAGTTATCCTCAAATTGGACAGTAAAATTAACACAGAATAAAAAAAAAATGTGGGTGTTCTGGTTATTTTGGTGCAGTTTCAGCTGTTGTAATGGGCACAGAGTACTTCCATGTGTCTTTGCAGAGTAAACATCTAATCCCTCAGGAAGAGAAATACACATATTTTGAACTATTACATCATTAGGAGCACAGCTGATGCATTCACCCTTTTGCTTCAGTTTCTGTGGTACAAACCTGCCAGAGCACTGGAGCCAGCTGAGATTGGAACATCTTTTTCATCTAAAACCCTCTCAACGAGATTTACCTCAAGTGATTTACAGCCCACCATGAATACAAACAAAAATGAAATAGATGTGGTTGTAGCTAATGAAAGAATCTCCAACCAAATACAAATCACAGCTAAAGCATTTTTAATAGTTACTCAGATTCCTCAAATTTGTTCAGAGAGTTTTTTAAAAGGGTTATAGCTGAAAGTAGCTCTGTTACTCCCAAATGAACTTGCTTGACCTCCCAGAACAAAGCAGTACTTTATCTTCAAGCCCTGCTTGGAAAGCATTCTGGACAGCTGATAAATACCTCACTTGTAGACCGTTCCATGGAAAATATTCTTTGCAGAGCAACTATTTCAGATTTCTACAACTGAAGTGGCGAGCTGTGAGTGCAGGGTTGTTCAGAACATGGAGAGAGAGAAGATATCCGTGGGGAGGGCTCCATCTGTGCCCAAGGAGAGTTTCCTCGCTGGACTCCAGTGTGGAACAAGCTGCCTTTGGCTCCCGTGACACAAATGGGTTCAGTCACACCTGAGCTTGAACATGAACTTCAGCACAAATCCACTGCTCGGGCTGCTGGCTGTGCAGAGTGTCAGGTAACAGCTGCACCACGGAGGTACCTGGGCTGTGGCAGGGATCCAGCTGGGAAGCACTGCCCAGCCTGCGTTTCGCTCACAGCACATTCATCAGCTTCACTGACAGGGCAAAAAAGAGCTTCTGCCAATGCACCAGGTCGAGAGAGTCGAGAATTCAACTGGACTCAATTTATAACATCTCTGATCTCAGAACAAATTATCAGTTCATACCTACCAAGATCAGGAGGGCATCAGCAAGATTTGACTGATCTCAGGAGCAGAAAATACTCTGGATGGATTATTCCCACCAATCTTCCTCAGACTGAACTGCCAGCAGCCAAGCTGTACTTTTTCTCCTGAGCTGGGCAAACAGCTGCTCAAATTTCCATTTGTATTTCTGTATAAATAACAATAAAGGACAAAACTGGTAGCAACCAAACACAATTTTGCACTGTTTGCACACCAAACACTGATTTTGCAACTGCAGAGAAGAAAGCCTTGCAGCTCATGTGGTTGCCAGAAACCAATTTTTTTTTTTTGGCCACATTTTTTATTGCTGCCAAAAATAGACTTGGAGCCAACCCTTCTACCATCATGTCCTATGGATGATCCAAAAAGATCAGTTAGGTCCACAATAAATCCATGCATGTTCATGTGTTTATGTCTATATTGACCTAATGCTGATAAAAGATACATGAACAGCATTGCCTAAAATTGACAATTATTTCCAGTTTCCTTGTGATGGGGAGGACAAATGTATCCAAGATGGACTTTCCTTTCCAAAGGCATCATCTAACTTTGTATTAAGCAATGGTTTTACAACACCTGCAGTGTCTTTGTGTTCTGTCTTTCTGCTGAGATGAATCCCACGTTTGATCTTTTTGCATTTGTTTCCTCCTCCCCATTCCCAGGGGATGCAAAGAACACACAGTGCTGCCCACCAGAAGTGACAGCAACTGACATTTCCCCTTTAGAAAAATAATAATTCCTATTAGAAATCAGCCAGAGGGGGTTTCTTTGGGATAAAAAACTTTATTAACAAACATACAACTGTTTTTTTAATATGTCAAGGCTGGGAACCTGTGGCAGTGCCTGCCCCACAGCCTGGGACAGTGGCACACAGCCCTGTGTGACAGATGGACACCCCACCCTGCAACCCCAGTGCCAGGAGCAGCTGCCTTGCTCTCACTTTAACCCAGCTTTTTTCAAGTCCTCAGGCAGAACTCGGCCCTTCTTCCTAGCCCTGGCTTTCTTCTTCTCTATCCTCTCCTTCTTCTTCTTCTGGATGTTCTTCTGGCGTTTGTCCTGCCGCTGCTGCATCTTTTGCACCACCCTCACAGTCCTTTCCTCCCACTGCTTCTTGCGTTGGGCTTTCCGCTTCTCCTTGCGCTTCAGGGCCTCCTTCAGACGCTGCTCGTCGTCACGGATCTTCACCCCTTCCGCCTTATAGAGAGCATTTGTCCATTTTATCTTGGTCTCCAGCTCCTGAGCTTTCTTCTCATCCTTCTCCTTGAGCTCCTCCAGCTTATTCTTCCTGGTCTCTAGCCTGCTCAGCAGCTGCTTGTAGTTCTTGCCTGTCATAGGAGTGATATTGCCTTTCACCGCTTTCCTCTTCTCTTTCTTCTTCTGGATTTTGTTCAACTCATTCTCTTCATGAACTTCAACTCTGTTGAAGATAATCTCAGTTCTGCTCTCCTCCTTTTTGTTTTCTGGCTCTGCTGGTACCTCCTCAGTTTCTTTCTTCTCCATTTTTGCCTTCATCTTCAACTCCTTTCGCCGGCGCTTCTTTCTCTCCCTCTCGTACTTCCTTCGCTGCCTCTTCTCCAGGACTGCAGGAGTTAATTCTTTGGCATTATCCTAAGGAAAAGGATCGACATGAATAGGAATGGATAAAGCAGAATTAAAAGTGGGATGTCCCCAAGTTCCTGATTTCAAACTTCTCCTCAGAAGCACCACCTGTGATGTGGAGCTGTGATGTCTCAGCTGCTGGAGACACTAAACACAGTAGTAACACTTCAAACCCTTTGCTTTCCATCAACAGTCCTCAAAACTGTTTCCTTTCAGGTTCTCAGTGCTTTGTTTTTTCCTAAAAATCACCAAAGGCAGGTTTTCATCCAAGCTGACCCCACCTCTTCTCATAGGTTTTTCCAAAGAACACACACAGGTCACCTGGCAATACCCAGAGGCAATTCCTTGTGAGATGGAATCAGCTCAAACCCTGAGCCTGTGAGATCCTCTCCCCACATCCCCTGGGAGGCTGGGGAGAATTTATAGTGCAGAAACACACAGATGGATACACATTTAGAGTTCCCATACCTGTCCAGAAGCCTTTTTAATCTTCTCGTGGAGTCTCTGGCGCAACAGACTGATTGCAGAAACAGAAGGGGAACTCAGTTCACTTTTACTTCCTGAGAGGGAGAAAATAAAAATACTTAAAAAGCAGCACCAGCTAAACAGAAGGACTTTCTCTAGCTATGGGAAAAACTCTGGGAACTCTTTAGATGCTGTGAATGGAACGGAAAATCCAAACAAACACAGAGTTTCTATTTCATTGGTTTCTTTAGAATTTCCTCTTTCATCATTCAACACTGCCAGCAGTGGCCTGGCATGCCCTGGGGCTGCCTGGCAAGCCAAAGACAAGTACCAAGTTTGTGGAACAGAGAGGCTCAGGACATCTTTTCTCTGTGATCTGGCTTTTCAATGCCATAAAGGAAAGCTGAGCTGGCAGGACAGGGATTGCATCCACGTGTAATTCCCGAAGTTACTCACATGCACAAACCCTCTGCAGTTCAGTTAAACACCGTTTCCTGAGAGCCACCCAGTGGTGACAGCACAAATTCACGTCCATAGGCAAAAGCTTGTACACGGGGCACACGGAATAAGCAAAGATGTTTTCAGATCAGGCTTTCCAAACTAGACTTGTGTGAAGCAAGTGAAAAGCAGCCAGCTCAGCCCAGGTCACTTTAATCAGACCACGGCAAAGCTGGAATTCTTACCTGTAGCCGAACTCTCATTTCTGTTCTGGGTACCACCCTGTGGAGATGATTTGCTGGCTTGAGGGGCTGCTTTCTGTCCTGGAGTGGGTTTACTGGTGTTAGAAACCACCTGTTTGGCTGCAGGAGCATTTTTCTTCTCAGCTTGTTTCCTGGGCTTCTTTTTTTTTCGTTTCTTGACCTGTCTGCCAGCATCCTCGGGCTGGCCTGGCTTAGATACTAATGCAAAACCAAATTAAACAAAAGAGGACAATGTTACATTCCCACTCATAACATTCAGTTACTACTGAACACTAAAGTTCCAGCATTGCAATGACATATCTTAACGTTCAAAAATTATACGTTTGAGAATTTATTTAAATAAACCAAACATCTTCGCACACTTCCGTAAAATCCCAGCTCTCCCACATCCGCCACCACAGCGAATGGAGACCATCGATTTCCAGGGCTCCCAGTACAACGTGCACAACGCCTTCGGGAGCTCCGTGTTCCAGCAGATGGGTTTTTTGTTAGAAAACGGCCCAACCCCGGGCCAAGCACCTCGTGGGGGCACGGCTGTCGCGCCCAGCCCCCCACAAACCGGCCGGAGAGGGTAGAAACGAAGAGTTACTGTTCCAATACCAAATTTCCTCTTCCGCGACTCCGCGGCGTGCTGCACGCCGGCCCTCCTGGCCAAGCCCTGCAGGTAGGAGTCCTGGGCAGCCAAGCTGGCCATTGCCGCCCCGGGCCCAGAGGCACTGTCCCCTCCCCGGGGCAGCGTGGGGATCGCCGTCCCCTCCTCGTGGAGTCCCCGGCGGGAAGTGATGGATGAAGCCACCGCCCAGGAAGTGACGGCAGCGCCGGGACTGGGCTGCCGCGGGCTCCGTACGGGCACCAAGGACCGCTCACCCACACCGGGCTGCTCGGGGCTCTCCTGGGGGGCTGCGGGTCGCCCAGCCACCCCTCTTCTTTCCAGCCACTACCCCGGAGCCTCGCAGGCAGCCCCCGGTTCGCCTCCGCCGCAGCTCCCAAACCATTCCTTGCCAAACCTCCCTTTGTTGGAGGACAAACCCGAGCTTCCCCCTGCCCGGGGGTGAGGTCCCCAGAGCATGGTTTTCTTCACAGCCTGCAAGGCAACGCTCATCCCATGTCATGGGCACTTTCACAAAGCCTCGTGGCTGAAATCACACGCCTTAAAAATTATACAAAACAGTCAAGTTTTATTAAATCACCTAATTACAAAAATAAATGGAACGGAAGAAAAATAAACCAAAAAATAATAGCAAAATTCACATCCCAAGAAATGAGACATTACAGCAGAAATCTGGAGAAGCTCAGCTCAGTCGTTGGAATGCACGGGTGGCTCTGTGGTGCCTGTGACACCGAGCTGTGGTGACAGTGTTCAGTTCAGTGGCATCTTCCTTTCAGCTGCACAGCTCGAGCCAAGGCAGAGGCACCACAAAAGGAAAGGACAGAAGATGTGCTGAGCTGCTGAACAGCTGCAGACCAAGCACCAAATGTGTTCCTTTGGAAGGAAACTTAGAGTAACTGAGTATCCCTCACCGCTCACAAGGTGTTTTCATTAGACAAAACTAAAGCCAACATAAAGTGGCTCCATGCTAGCTCAGACTTTTAAGAGGAATTTCTGTGTAAACGCTGAAGAAGGAATCGACTGACTAAAGCATGACACTGCTTCTCTTTGTGGCTTTGAGCAAGTGGCATCGTTGACCCCTCAGTCTGATCCCTGTCTGCCTCTTCCAAGGGGGGAACACTGCTCTTCCGTAAAGGTTTCCTGGGAGCCTCTTCCCAAACCAAGAGTTCAAGTTTGTAAAGCATTTTGACAGTGAAGACTATTGTGTAAAAATACTATAAGACTCTTTACAGTAGACCAGAGGTTGTTGGATGCCATCCTGAGAGAGCTTTAAAGCAGCCAGAATGTCAATAACCTTGGGAGGCAGAGTAAAAACCCCAACACACTCACTGCCCCCACATTTGGCTCAAGTTTATCCCAAAGAAATTTAATTCCCAACACTCACATGGAAACAAACTGGACTTCTAATGAACTCTACAGGTAACTACCACGTTAAAGCAAACCTGACTCTAATTTGTTATAACGAGATCCACTTTGTGTCTACTTATCTCCGCCTCTTAAGGGACAGGAACACTCCCGGCAAGGTCCTGGGGTGGAGGAAGCACTGCAGCTACGCAGGGAGCAGGAATCTGCCAGCGCAGCTCCAGTGCCTCCTCCCGACAGCAGGAGCCGCTTGCTCAGCACAGCAGGAGGAAGACTTCCAGCAGCGCGGTGCCGCGGCAGAGCCATCGCTGCATGAACCGCGGCCGGCAACAGCGGATCCTCTTCAGGAATGCTCGGCGGGGCCAGCCCCGTGCCCGTTCACGTGGGGGTGCGACGGGGTGGAACTCTGCGAGGTGGCAACGCTCTGCTCTGCTGTGGCAGCTGCCAGAGGCATCGAGAGGCTCTCGGGGGACAGCGTGGCAAAGTCTTGTCTCCAGTAGGCTTCGCACAGTGGGAGATCATTGCTGTCACACAGACTGTAGCTTTCCAGAACAAACAACCCCAGTGAAGAGAGAGCAGGTGTGGTGACAGAGGAGGGGAGGGATCGAAAGGGTAGAGGGAGCAAGACAGAAGCAAAACATTAAGAAAATGGCAAAAAAAAGAGCTGGATGTAAGGTCTGTGTTCATGAACTCATCCCGAGTCGTGTGACACCGGCCTTCCCTAAGACCCCCTCCCCCTTTAAGGGCTGGTCCTGAATCTCTTGGGGCTGCTGAGGACTGGGGCAATTTCAGAGACAGAACTGCTGCTGCAAAATGAAACAGAGGCTCAATTCTAATCCAGACACTCCAAGTCTCTGAAAAGATCCGAGCTGAAGTCCTGGCACCCCCAAATATGGCAGTTTTGCTACTGGTGAGTGAGACACAGACCTTACCCACAATTAGTTTACTTGGAATTAAACTGCAACCTATGTGAGGGAAAAAATAGAAATTGTGCTCTAAATTTCACTTCAGCAAAAAAACTACCACGATTGTTTTTGGGATTGTCCCTGTCAAAATAAAGAAGATACTTAATTGCACCCTTGCCCTTCCAAAAAAGCACTACAGAGGTTTGGATCTTCCATTGAAGCTTCCCAGTTTGACTATAAAGTACTGATAGCTTCTGCCTTTTCCCAAAGAGCCTGAGCTAACAGTGCTTCTAAAAGCAGCTGGCTGGATTCCAACACTGGATGAACCAGCAGTGTGGGAAAACAAGGTTTTTAAACAACTGGCTAATTCTTGCCCGTGCTCTGAGGAAAACATAATGTGGAAGGGCCAAAACTAAAAAGAAACATGGGAAGGAACTGGAACAAAACCAACACAAATCCCAAAGAGAAGAAGGAGCTGCACACACAAGAGACACCCAAGACAAAGTGAGTGCTGGAGCAGAAAGCAGCTTGCATTCAGAGAAAAACAAACCCAATGGGTCAAGTGATTTTGTTGTTGCAGCTTTATTTACATTTGTAATGTATGGATTGATGCTTAGGGAAATATTTTAAGTATAGAAATATGAGACAGTTCATATTGCACAAACATGAAACGTGAGATTTAACCCCACACTCAAGACAGCTCCTGTGATCTCAGAGGAGGGAGCAATGGAGCACAAATGCAGGTCTGGGGGTTAGGATGAGAGAAAGCAAGCTGGACTTGCAGTTACCACTTTGGGGAACAAGCACACAAAGCACTAGTTGCAAGCTGAGCTCTTTTCTGGCAGCATCACCCAGCTGGCTTTGAAGAAGTGAGAAGGGAGTGGATACAGGTTTTGTATCTGGGGTCTCTGTAAAATCCCTTGGAAGATCAGCCCCCAACACAGTGGAGCTGGGTTCAGTTAACAAAGACCTTCAGGACAGAACCAGAACTACAATTCCTGTTCTGTCATGGACCTCAGGCCACGATTTCTCAGGAGAACCTGACCACAGAATCCACAAATCATGGCAGCGGAATTACTAACCACATTTCAGCTGTGTCAGGAGCACGACTTTCTCCTGCTGCCCCAGTTAGAACAGCTCCAGAGTCTAAGCTCCACTCCTCAGAAGTCAGGGTCAGTGAGCAGCTCTGCACAGCCCCCAGGGGCACTGGCCAGCCTGCTGCTCTGTCCTGGAAGGGCTCCTCAGGGCATGGAAGAGACTTCACTACTCCCCTGAGGCACCCAGCCAGTCTGAGTGCAGAGGGACAGCTCTAGAAAACTACTTGAACACAGGGCAGGAAAGCAAAGATTCCTTCAGGACAATTTTCTTGGGTTTAGTTTCAAGGATCTGCTTTTGGGTCTCATCAAAAGCCCCACATGTGCATAAAAAGCCTGGCAAACACCTGACCCTACAATTGAGAGGCATCGCTGTGCTCCCAGGACAGCAAACAGGCTGTTGTGTTTACAACCATTGAAACATGGCTGTGACATAACAGAAACCCTTTCCCCCACATTAGACAATAAGATTTCATTAAAAATATTGTAGTATTCTAATTATAAAAGGACTTTGAATAAATCACTTTTTCTGTATTTACACAGATACAATTTCTTTGGTGCAGAAAAAGATAGGAAAGAGCACAGGAAGGGAGGGAGTGCTAAAAGCAAATGCTACATGATCACAAGTGTCAGACCACAGCTCTGCAGAGTTGCCAGGTTTCCTCACCTCAGGACCAGTAAGAAAGAGCAGGAAGGCAAATCCATCTGATGTACACCAACATTTGTGCCTCCATGTTAGTTCTGTCAGCAAGGAGTGCTTTATGTGGCACCTGGGGGCAGGCAGGTGACCAGGCCATGCCAGCATGGCCAGAACCCCTCAGTTCAAAAGTGAGTGACCAGCACACAGTGGTGGCAGTGGGGGACAGGGTGAGGGAAGCACACCTGGGGCACTCTCATCCCACACCACATCCCTCTGGATAAGCTCACTGCTATGTCATGGACCTATCAGCACCTATCAGCACAAGACAGGTGCTTGGGTTTGTGATCATCACAACCTCCTCAAAAAACCGAATAAAGATTGAAAAACATGTCTAAACTTTTACCTCTAAGCTGTGTCATATTATTATCTTTTTACTCTTAAAATATATATATTATGCATAAACAACGGCCTTACTTTCAAAGATACTGAGCAGTTTAGTTGACTTAGCTGGGGTTATAAGCATTCAGCATTTTTAGAAAAAAAGGAAAAGTCTAATGTAGAAAACTTGGCCATTGGAATTTTAAATAAGATTTTTTAAAATTAAGTTTTTGTTTAAAAGTCCTAGAATTATTGCACTGACTTCACTTAGCTTGGAAAGTGCAGCCAGAATAACCAGGTTTACATCTGTTTTCTTCTGCTTTCATTTACTGCATCATTAACTAGAAGTGCTGGAGTGCATGACGAAAAAAACAAAAAATAAAGTGTCTGAATTCTCTAAAGTCTGTTTGTTAAGTAAGAGGCTTTTAAAAATACTAAAAATCCCACAAACAAATCAGTAATAAGTAATTCCTTAGAAAATCCTACCACAATACTTCATAATGCAATAAAACTGACCAAGTTTGTTTGCTCCTTGCAAATGTTGACCCCAGCAGGACTGGAGGTAGCTGGGGGCAGTGGAGGAAAAGGCACAATGTGTGACCAGGTCACTTGTGAAAGGACTCACCACGAAGGTGTGGTGACATCAGGACCCAGCTCACAAAGCTGGTGTCTGTAGGGAGAGAGCCAGAGGCTCCTGCAGAGACATTTCCCCGAGGGAATTCATCTCCTTTTCTAATGATTACAACAGAAACCTAAGGAAATTACCTATCAAACCTGGGATGCTGTGAACAACCTCCTTCACCAGGACATTTATACCCTGTAGGATATCTACAAGGAAAAGGCTTTAGTTGCTTTAGTTGCAGAAAAAGTTTGACTGAATTAAAAGTAGGACTAAAAATTTTTGGGAACATTCTCAACACCTATACTCTAAGGGCTACTTGATGGTCAGGACTACCCCAAAAAAGCCTAGAGTTGTAAGGCAGAGTCCACTGCCCTATTTGTACCTGGAAGAGTAATATTCTTCTTCTAGCTCGTACAGGTCAACGGAGATCTCATCCCGCAGTGCAATCAGCTTCTTATCACACTCCTCCTGCAGACTCCTCAGCTGCTGGTTGCGCTGGTTGATGGCCTCGTTCACAGAGGGGAAATCATTGAGGATCAAGAACTGCTTCAGGTCAGACACGAGTTTCATCAGCGACTCGCCAGCTCGGACCTTGCAGCAGTGAGAAAAATCACACATCAGAACAGAGCTCTGCTCCAGTTCCACAATCTCCCCAGCTGCTCCTTCAGCACAAACTTTGGATAAAAACTCCCACATTACATGAGGATTCTGAACCCCAAATATCAGGTTACTCTCCTGGCAGCAGTCCTTAGGAATGTTATAAAGATCCAGTAATGAACCCAACAGGCCTTGCAGGATGTGCTGCCCACACACCTGAACAGGACAGTGCTACTCACAATGTTTGCAGCTCTGACATGCATCTCGTAGTTATCTTGTTCACCCTGGGTGGCTCGAGAGACTTGAGTTTCGTCCTCGATCTAAAAAAAAAAAGTACACGAATCCAACTCTATGTATTTAAAATCCAAATAGATAATTACTACGTTATAAGGTATTATATATGGGAATATATATATGGGAATATGTGTGTGAATCTCCTACAGATGTGAAATGAGATCACACATCATACACGCGAAATTCGCATCTGTGAGTGAATTACAGTTCAATTCACATATAGTGCTCAAGGCCAGGTTGAACGAGGCTTGGAGCAACTTGGTCTGGTGGAAGGTGTCCCTGCGCATGGCAAGGGGTGGGACGAGACGATCTTTAAGGTCCTTTTCAAGCCCTCAACATTCAGGTATTCTATGAAAAGCTCCACCCCTCTCCGCTCACGGGCTTTACTCTCCCCTCACAGCCCTTTCTTCCCCGGCCCTTTTCCGCTTGCTCCCGCGGGGGAGAGCCCGCTCAAGCCCACCTTGGCCGTCTTGATGATCTCGGTGAAGTTGTCCATGATGGACTTGACATCGTCCTTGAGGCGCTTGTTGTAGGACTGCAGCAAGGTCTCCTTGCTCTGGGGCAGCACCCGGGGCTGCGCCATTGCCGCGCCCTCCCCGCACGAACCCCTCCAGCCCCGCCCCCCGCGCTCTCGCGAGATCTCGCGCCCCGTAGATATTTCCCGGCATGCGCCGCTCCGCCTTTCTCTCCCGCCGCCCAAGATGGTGAGTGACGGTGGCGGTGCCGGGGGCCGGGGCTATCCGCCGCCATCCGCGGCCTCTCGATGTCATCCGTTGCCGCCGCTGGGCTGCAGCAGCGCCGCGCGGGTGCTCGGCAGCCGGGGGAGGCGGTGGAGCGGTGTCTCGTGCCCGATTTGCGGTGATGGGGGAAGGCCGCGTATGGGCCTGCCCGCCCGGGCCCGGAACCTGCGGCTGCTGCCGGCTCGGGCGGCCCGGCCAGGCCGCAGCGGGTTCCCGGGGTAGGTCGGATCACGGTGGTCAGTAACGCGCGGTGGGGGTATCTCGGCTGCTGTCGGGGAGCGCTGGGCCGGGGGAAGAGATAATCACGCTCGGTTTAATCCTTTTCCCTCCCGGGAGGTTCATAAACCTTGTAAAGGGAAAGCGAAGGATTTGCTCTTTGGAAGAGCAGGACGAGAGAGAGCTGGTGAAATACTTGGGAAAATAAATGCTTTTCCAGGGTGGGCTGGTAACTCATCCGAGCACGCGAGTTTTGGAGGCAGAAGAAGACAAAAGTTTGTTTCTTGCTTGCAGCCGAAAGGAAAGAAGGCCAAGGGCAAGAAGGTGGCACCGGCCCCTGCTGTAGTCAAGAAGCAGGAGGCCAAGAAGGTTGTCAATCCCCTCTTTGAGAAGAGGCCCAAGAACTTTGGCATTGGTGAGTACGTGGATATTTGGGATATTTTCTCCATGTTTTTTTGTTGCTCAATGAACAGCTGTCTAAATAATAAACTACTGCTGCAGAGTGGAGAGGGTGATGAAGGCAGTTGTTTTGCTGCCTGCAGTTTACAGCTGTCCATGTGAAGGTGATGTTGGACAATTTGCCCAATTTCCACTGTTATACTGATCCGTGATCCTGTTAGGATGATTCTTCCCCTTTTGCACGTTCTGTGGGAAATGGCTCCAGACTTGTGCAGTGCCATTCTTGTACAGGGCGCAGATGATGTGAAAGAATATTTGCTATCTGAGTGGTCGTGCTGACACATCACCACCAAGATCACTGATGCTCCTGTGCAGTTCCCGTGCTGCTGCTCTGGATTTGGGGCAGCCCTGAGCTAAAGGCTGTGTTTTTTAGGACAGGATATCCAACCCAAGCGTGACCTCACCCGCTTTGTGAAATGGCCACGCTACATCCGGCTGCAGCGCCAGAGGTCCATCCTCTACAAACGCCTGAAGGTGCCTCCTGCCATTAACCAGTTCACCCAGGCCCTGGACCGCCAGACAGGTGAGGATGTGCCCCATAAGGTTCTCTTGGCATGGGTTGTAAATGGGATGTGCCTCAGGGAAGGGGAAAGAAACCAAACTAAGCCTTAACAAAGGTAAGCTGGGGTGGATCTGTGGAACAGTTTTAAGGAGGCTTTAATAGTGACCAAGGTGGTATCAAAATCAGTTTGCTGGCTTAAATCTTAGATTGCTGCTGTGTACCCTGAAAAGGGATTTAGAAAGTACCAAAGCTCTAGTTATGGATCCAAACTCTGTGTTGAATCTTAACTGTCATGCCATTCTTCCAGCTTGATGCAGAAACTGCCCAGGGTGGTGTAAATAGATAAATCTATAGGAGGACAGGTTTTGGGGGAAAAGCAGCATCCTACAGGCTGGTACTGAAGGGAGAAGGGATTTAGGGGTATTCTGTGAATGAGTCTATGCAAACAACATAAGACTCGTGTATAATAATTTCTTCCTTGTAGATTCCTTACTTTAAAGGAGCCAGTGGACCACCCCTAAGCATAACTGCAGCAGGAGTCCACAGGCATTTCCTCATGCAGACAGTCAAGGAGCTCTCAGTGCCATCAGAGGTGCATGCAGACAGGGGCACTCAAAGGGCTCTTCTCTGGGACTCTGCAGATGATGATCGATCTTACGGCTGTGTAGAGAAGTGTGATGACAACCACCAAGATCGCTGATGCGCTGCAGTATTTTTAAAAAGTAATGCTTAAATTTTCAGGTCATGCAACTAATTAGTAGGTGTTCTCTTCCAGCTACACAGCTTCTGAAGCTGGCACACAAATACAGGCCTGAAAATAAGCAAGAGAAGAAGCAGAGGCTACTGGCTCGTGCTGAGCAGAAAGCTGCAGGAAAGGGAGATACTCCAACCAAGCGGCCACCAGTCCTCCGAGCAGGTAACTTTGTACCTGAGCTGATGGAATATGGGAGTGTGGCACTTGCTAAGAGGGAAAACTGATGGGAGAGTTGGTTCTTCAATCAGACAGGCTTGGACAAGCTATGGCAATGATGTATGAATTTCTTCACCTGAGCTCAAAGTGAAGAGCAAAATAGACGAGCTTTTTAACCCTGAGCTTTAGCAAATTGTCCATGAAATGTCTTTGTGCCACTGATATGAAAAGTTTTTGTAACTTACATAGTGATGCTGTGATGTGGAATCAGCTTGAAAAATGGACTGAGAGGAATCAAAGCTTATCTAGAACTTGTTTTTCAGGTATTAATACTGTCACAACTCTGGTGGAGAACAAGAAAGCTCAGCTTGTCGTTATTGCCCACGATGTAGACCCCATTGAGGTGAGCACATTACAGGCTACCTGTGTAACAGGGTGGGGTCAGAAGTGCTTCTAAGGCAAAAATGCATTTTAGGACAAATGTATGGCATGAAAGAGAATGCATAAAAATACACATTTACCAGAACTGGGTAAACTGTTTGTAATTATCCTGGTTTGACAGTGAGGCTGGGCCCCTGCAATGATGTTTTGAATTTCTTCACCTGAACCAGCAGTGAAGAGCAAAACGAGCTTTTTAACACTGAGCAATTGCCACAGCCCAAGCTGGCACCCAGCACAAAGGGATGCTCTCCCTCAGTTACTCAGCACTCCCTTCCCTTTCAGCTGGTGGTTTTCCTGCCAGCCCTGTGCCGCAAGATGGGGGTACCCTACTGCATCATCAAGGGCAAAGCCAGACTGGGCAGACTGGTCCACAGGAAGACCTGCACCTCTGTGGCCTTCACCCAGGTTAACCCGTAAGTGTTCTGGGAGCTCTCTTGATTCTGCTGTGGAGAAAGCAAACTGCCCTAAGCATAGGCTCTAGGGCAGGTGGGTAGCAAACCTGGGTCTCTCTAAAGTAGTAAAATTAAAATACCACCTCTGTAATGTTTGATAAAAATGTCTCTATCAGATCCTGAAGGTGCAGATTATTTTGGTTTACTAAATGGGTGGTTACTCTAAAATCTCTGTGGAACTGTTAGCCTTAACCTGAGCAGTGCAGATTTCTGAGTGTTAACCCTTTGCAAGTGATGCTTTTGCTTAACCTGAAAAATTGGGTTGCCACTAGCTGCTCTCAAATCCTATGGCAAAATATTAACAGAAAATGTTAAATCGAGGCTCTAAAGGAACTAAAACTGTCACCAACAGGGAGGATAAGGGAGCCCTTGCCAAGCTGGTGGAGGCTGTCAAGACCAACTACAATGACAGATACGATGAGGTAAGTTTGTGTGTGCTCTTGGCCTTGTCTTTATACTGTGAACATTCCCAAAAGCTTCCCAGAGAAATGGGACATACAACAGTTTATAGTTTGGGTGTGTTATACCTGGGTTTGCTTACAGTGTACCCAGATTCTTTACCTGAAGGTGGGATAAAATGTGAAAGCTGTCACCAGGTTAGAAGTAAACAGCAGCCCCAGGGCAAGGATTATAGAGAGGGGCAGCAGCTTTTTCTAAGCTAAACTCCATCCCCCAAATCCAGGAGTTACGGGATAGTTGAATCCAGTATCCCTCATTGGGAAAGATCTTAAAGCTCTTCTCTTTGCTGCCCCAAACTGTAGTGCAGTGCTTGAAATGTGTAGGACTTTGTAGTTGAGGGAGCTCTTCCCCTTGTGCAGAACTGAGTGACAGGTAAGAGATGAAGTGAGGCCTCTAACCTGTTCTCCTTTCCTTGCAGATCCGTCGTCACTGGGGCGGGAATGTCCTGGGTCCAAAATCGGTGGCTCGCATTGCGAAGCTGGAAAAAGCAAAGGCTAAAGAACTGGCTACAAAGCTGGGCTGAAGATGTACTGCATTGCACCATGTTTTCTGTACATAATAAACCCCAGCTGTTCCAGTGGTCTCTATTTGTGGGAGCGTTCTAGGCAGGGAGTAGCATGATGACATTGCTGTACTTCTGTGCCTTCCATCCAGTGACAGAATAGTGCTGGGCAAAAATGGCTGCACAGAGCTGGTTATTTACTTGGAACTACTTCCCTTAATTACTAGTCCTGTGTAGTAACTCTTGAACACACAGCCCAAGCTGAGCTGCACGTGCTCTGCGATCACGAAGTTGGGGTGGGCTAGTTCTGGCTTTAAGCCTGGCTTGGTTTTGCAAATCTGAAGTGGAAATGGCACTTGATTTCTCCACTACTACTTAGGACTGGGTTACAGTATGGGTTACACACAGTGTTAAAACCTTTAGGCCTGCAGTGCCTCTTCCAAAGAAGGCAGGCTGAGGGGGGAAGAATCAATTCCTGTGCTGTTCTTTCCCGAGTGCTGACTTGGTCTGGTGGCAGTGTGGAGGCTACCCAGGCTCCAGCTGTTTTTGCCAGCCCTCATCCTCTTGCAAAGCCACAGGCTGCCTTCCCCAGCTAGACCTGCCTGTCCACAGTAACTTCTAATTCAAGTCTGCTGCTGTTCCATGTAAGATGCTCAATGCAAGTCAGAAGGCAAAGACCTGCAGGCCTTTATTTATTCTGCTGCAACTGCTGTGAGCCATTCCTGACTTCAGGAATGACTACCTGCTGCAAAGAGGCTTATTAACAAAATCCTTTGGATTTGTCTTAAAGGAAAGTACAGTGGAGATGTTAAAATGTAGCTTAAAACCAACCACCATAGAAAGAATGTATTCTTGTGATTGCTGTTGAAGTTCAGTGCTCTCAAGCTGCAGCCAAACCACACTGGTGGGAGCTCAGTTTGCAGGGGTTACTTAAAGTCTACTAGGAGCTTGATAGCTGCACATGTTTACTGTAACTGCTCTGAAATTCCAGGTGCTTCAGTTATTTAGGGCTGATCAGGCTCCTTTCATCCATACAAATCTGCTCTTGACTGCAGCATGCTTGCCCTCACAGAGGTAGCTTCTGTACAAATTTCTTGTACCACAAGAAGGCAGTTGCAGCACTCAAGCTGTACCTATGAGAGAAAATCACACATTGGTACCTTTCCAGAGTGGACTGGGCCTGCCTAAGACAGCTGCAATAACCAAGCCAAATCACCTAGCACAAGCTATTTGGGTTAAAACTGGGCTGTTGTAGCTCAGGAACTCATCCAGGCATTCCAAAGCAGCCTGGGGCAGGTCCCCCAGGCTGGCTGGTTCCTTACCAGGTGACGATGTACTGCATGTGCTCGTTGCGCAGGCTCACCCTGGTCTGGCCCCCGATGGGCCCCCCTGGGACTGTGCTTCCTGCAGGGACAACACAGCCAAGGTAAATCTTTGCTCTGCACAGCGTGGAGCTGTACTGTGTGTAAATATTCTTACGCGTGGTAAGTGTGGTGGGTACCCTGTTCTTCCTCAAGCAGCAGTGTTCCCAAGTTCATAGAATCCCAGAATGGTTTGGGTTGGAAGGGACCTTAAAATCATCTCATTCCACCTGCTGCCAGGGGCAGGGACACCTTCCACTGTCCCAGGTTGCTCCAAGCCCCATCCAGCCTGACCTTGGACACTGCCAGGGATCCAGGGGCAGCCACAGCTTCACTGGGAAATCCATTCCAGCCCCTCACTACCCTCACAGTAAGAATTCCTTCCCAATAGCCCATCTAACTCTCTGGCAGTCTGAAGCCACTCCCTCTCATCCTATCTTTGATGCTCCATTCTCTTCTCCAGCTCTTGCAGGCTCCCTGTCACCTTCAAAACAGTGGGCTGGCAGAGCACAGGAAGAGAACTGAGGGGAAAGGGAGGGAGAGTGATGTAGATTTGATGTGGGGCTGGGTTCCTCTGTGACTTACTGAAATCTGCATCGATGAAGATGGGCTCAGCACCAGTCACCCTGGCCATGGCCTCCAGGTCCCGGTAGTGCCAGCGGTTTTTTTCAATGTTATTTTCAGGCACAAAGGGTTTCCTTTTTTCTGTTAACCTCACCACCCCTGTGAGATCAATTTCATCTTCAATCTGAGAAGTGCAGAGAGAGAAAAGGAATCTTTTCAAGATTGATTTCATATTCTTACGCATCAAGTCCTGTCAGGAAAATGTGACACTTGAAGGGTCTGAGCATAAATGAAGTGGTTGTTCCCTGTAGTGGGACAGTGCTGTAGCACAGCAGGGAAAAAAGCAGAACAAGAACAGCTCCTTGTTTGTAAAACACATTATTTACTTAACAAAAAGGTGGGAAACAAAGGTTTGTTGTCTTTGCACTTTTCAATGACTATTTAAGTCACCTCCCATGATGCTGAACGTGGCTCCTGCCTTTCTGGACTGGTCAGTGGTGCCTCTGGGTAACCGAGGGGCACAAAGTAACACCCTCCACTCCCTGGATCCCCCTTACCTGTCCCTTCTGCCTGGTCTCCGGTTTCAATTTCTTCTTGGGCACAAATCCTCGGTTGACTAAAATTGTGACCCTAGAGTTACATAAAGAAGTACAGCTCAGGAGTGAAAGGGAATTTATTCCTGCTGCTGCCTAGAACTAAAGACCAAAGAAAGAAGCAACCCATGTGTTTGCTGCCACTTTTGCTGTCACCTGAGTGCACATTATAAAGGAATTTAAATACAATTTCAAATCGAGCCTCAGTGATGTCACAGACTGAGAGATGCCTTTTAAAGCAGGGAGCGATGGATACCAACCCAACCACCAGGATTCAGCTTTCCCAAGGAGAAGCGAGTGCTCCCATGGAGCAGGACTCTCCCAAACTCACCCGAGCTCTGTGCAGTAGAAGGGTGTGATGACATTAGCTCCGTTCTCTGGGTGGGATGTGATCCTCCCAGCTTCCCGGGCTTCCCGCTCGGGGTCCACCAGGGAGCGGGGCAGGATGTAGAGCTCCTTGGAGTGGTCAAAACGCCCTCGGACCTTCACAGGTCTGTACTCCAACTCCTTCAGCTCCATGGGGCTGCGTGGGGAACAAGAGGAGAACAAAATCATGGCTGCAACAGGCAAATTCAATTGGGAGATTTTATCGTGGGATTCTCTGTTTCCCTAATGGCTCACTCTGGAGCCTGTGGGCAGAGGCAGAAGACAAAACACCTTATGGAATATGCAGCTGGGTTAATATTTTGCTACTATCACAGTGAATCAAATAGACATTATTAGGAGTACCCAGGGAGAAGTTCTTTTCAACCCAGGTATCACAAAGCAGGTGGACTCACTGCCTGTTCCTACAGCCATGATGAGAAGCCATGGGAAGCATTTCTTTCCCATCCCATCCCAGGCCGAGGAATCCAACAACAGAGCCCTTCTGAGAGCTGTGCCAGGTGACCAAGTGACCTTAAAAATCTCTCTCACATCTGACACAACTGCTCCACGTGTGGGGCAGGGCCTGCTGTTGAGCCAAGACTCCCTGTTGCAGTAACAGTTCCTTTGAGACACTACGAACACCCAAATCCTCTTTCCCCAGCAGGATTACAAATGCTATGAATTACATCCCATGTTCCCCTGAACAGATTCATCCTTCCCCATTCATTTAGATTATCCCACTGAAAAGCACTGACTTATCCTTTCACTAAAAATAAAAAAATTAACAGGATCTCTTTCTAATTTGCTGGAACATCCCAATTCTTCTTGCATTCCTTCATTTTCATGCAGGTCAGTTCAGCACAAGCTCATTAGTGCATGGTCCATATCTAATATTCCCAGGAAACTGTCAGTGCTCTGCAGACAACAAACCATCCCTGTTTCCATACTCTAATGTCAGAGGGATGGGATCTGCTTTGATTCTTGATGCCAGTTGTGCAATCAAATCTAATTTCCACTTGCGCCGCTGAACCTGGAAGTAAACAAACACAAAAGTAACACCTTGGGGTAGAACAGAGCCATGTAACAACCCCAGCAAGCCTTTAAACCTTGGTCATCATTTTCTCATCAGACCTGGCCTAAACCAGGGCAATTGGAGACAAAAAGAGAGGCTACTGAATTTAATTTGAGGAAATATTTATGCTAAAAAGACTTCCTTTAAAGACTAACAAGTGGACACTTGGAAAACAGAAGTGAAAAATAACAGCAAATCTTTATCCTGCCTGTGTTTGAACTAGATCAAACAGATGGAAAAACTTGACAGCTGTCAAGTGGTCATTTCTAGAAAAAATGAAATATTTATTTGTACCTGCCATGTGCCAAGACCGAACGTGGTCAGAGGGACCAGGAGAAGGCCCCATTTCAGCAAGGTATCCTCTCCAGATGTGTTAGCAGCTGCTGTAGAACTTTGTGGCCTGCAGAACCTCAAACAAACATCTGCAGAAAACCAAAAAGAGGAACAGGATTTAAAGAAGAGATGCCAAACTCCTGCAGGAAATACCACATCTTTGTACTAGGGTGAAACAAGGCAGAAGCCCAGAGAAATATTTTCTTACCTTTAGCCTTTTGAACCAGACTAGAACATGTGTTAGTTAGGGGATATCCAAAAAATGTTCTTCTGATCAAGCACTGTGATGCCTACACAGAATAAGAAAGATCCTTTGTATGTTACTGCTTTAAAACCTTTTACTTAGGTAATATCAGTTAACTTGATGATTGCATAAAATAATTTTTATCTGCTGATTTAAATCTCAAATGAGCAAACGCCTGTGAAACACCACGGGTTAGGTTATAATTTAAATAAAATAAGATACAATTTCCGTTACAGAGCTGCCTATAGCACAGCAGTGAACTCCCATCCACGCTATCAGCAAATAGCTTAATCTGCTCTTGAGAGAAACAAGGGCTTCAGGTGACGGGATCAGGGGACAGGACGAAGGGACAGGATGAGGGGAGGGGATGAGGAGACAGGATCAAGGGACACGGTCAGGGGACAGGATCAGGGGACATGATCAGGGGATAGGATGAGGGGACAGGATCAAGGGACAGGATGAGAGGACTGGATCAAGGGACATGGTCAGGGGATAGGATGAGAGGACAGGATCACGGGATGGGACGAGGGGACTGGATCGCGGGACGGGATGAGGGGACAGGATCAGCGGCTTACCTGTCCCGGCCCCGCTGCCCCGAGCCTCCCCCGGCCCCGCTGCTCCCTCAGCAGCCTGGGCCCCGCTCGCAGCAGCAGCGCGGCCATGGCAGCCCCGGCCCTGCCCGCGGCCCGGAAGGGGAAACGCGCCCGGGCCCGGCCCCTAGCGATGGCGGCTTCGGGCCCGGGTAGCGGCGCGGCCGTGCCGGAGGTGCCCGAGGCGGAGCGGCTCTTCCTGAGGCAGCACCCGCTGCTCAGCCCCGCGGGGCCGGGCAAGGTGCGCCCGTGTGAGGGCTGGGGGGCACCCTGAGGGTCCTGAGGGGATGCGGCCGCCTCCTTAGGGTCCGTGATGGGGCCGGGACCGCGTGGTGCCCGTGGGGCTCGGCCCCAGCGAGCTCCTGCCCTGAGGTGTTTGTCAGGCGGAGGAACGCGGAGGAAAGCCGGGGAGCAGAACGCTGGTCTGTCCTGCCCTCCCCAGCCCTGGGATGGATGCGGGAAGGGTGATTAGACATTGCAAAGGGCTGCCCAGGGAGGCGATGGGAGTCCCCATCCCTGGGAAACGGCTGGACGTGAGTGCCACGGTCTGGTTGACAAGGTGGGGATCGGTCATAGGCTATACTTGATGATCTCAGGGGTCTTTTCCAGCCGAACCGATTCTGACCATTAATGTTTTTTTCAGGTGAGGTGCAGGTTGACAGGACATGAGCTGCCGTGTCGCCTGTCGGAGCTGCAGGCTTACACCAGCGGCAAGAAGTACCAGCGGCTCATAAAGGCAGCCAGGGAGTTTGACTATGGCACGTTTGAGCCCCACATAGTGCCGAGCACAAAGAATTTGTATGTATTTTTCCTCCTGTGTGTTATGCTTTACACTTTGTTTAATCTCAAACATATTGTAATTGGGCTTTACAAAGTTCTTTATGGGTTTGGGGAGAGTGGGAAAGGCTTTCCAAAGTATGTATCTACTTTGGGTACAGTGCTTGTAAGTGAAAATTCGGAAGTCATAGCACACTTTAACTCTGTTGCTGGCCCTTTCTGTGTCTCTCAGACACCAGCTGTTCTGCAAGCTCACCCTCAGACACATCAACAAGCTTCCAGAGCATGTCCTGCGGCACGTCCAAGGGAAGCGCTACCAGAAGGCCCTGAAAATGTGTAAGTCGCTTTTCTGAAGCTGTAACCAGACAACATTTCTTTCGTGAGCTGTTGAGATTCCAGTGGATCTCCGAAGTGAGTGGGACAGTTCTGTTTAAATTGTCAGCAGTGTGTTACTATCAGTGTGTCCTCCTCAGCTAAGAGGAAAGGTCTCACATACAGGCAGCAGTTGACCTCTGGTAAATACCTTGGAACATCCTTCCTTGAGAGGATCAGCTCTAAACTCCCCCATGGAGTATGATTCATGTGTCCAGTCTGTGTTAACATCTTCCCTGATCCATAATGCTGTAAAATATATGGATATATATTTGGGTTGGAGCATGCTGTACTTTTGAGTTGCATTTCCTACAAGCTTGGGCTGGGAATGGGAGGACTCAGGGACTGGATAGCTGATCACTGTATCACTCTTAGATGAGGAATGCCAGAGGGAAGGAGTGGAATATGTCCCTGCCTGCCTGAGACAGAAGAAGCAGCGGGCACAGCACCCTGATGACCAAACAAACAGGAGCAGGCAGCCTCACAGGAAAGAGGAGTTCTGGGAACCAAAGTCCAGCGATGAGGATGGAGAGGAGACAGACGACAGCATGAGTGACCTCTACCCACGTGAGTGAGAATCTTGGTGTCATCTGTCTCCTGAAGGGAGTTTGTTGGCTAATTCTCTCCTGGTTTCCTTCTGCCTCATGCTGCTGTGCCAGAGGCACCTGACTTCATCCAGTTGGGGATCCTTGGGTTTTGGAAAAGCTTACCACCACCAAATAAGAAATAGTTAATGCTAAGTAATAATGAGTTAGGTCATGCAAGACGCGAGGAAAGGGGTAAAAGATCCGCTGGGATTTCCTGCTTTAGGAATCTCCACTTTCCTTGTTTCTCAGCAAGTCTTTGACAGAAAGTGGTTAGGCCATTCTGCTGACTTAGATCTGGAGGTGCAAATCCATTTTGCTGCAGGAGCAGAGGTGTAACACACGGCACCCGTGCTGAAGCTCCCAGAATGGGAATAGAAAGAGCACCAAGGCACATTCCCAGTAAAACACCAGCACGTTTATTTCCCGCGTGTTTCAGTAGTGACACATACATCCCTGGTGACTGGAAGCAGCTTGGCCCATCACCTTTAAAGTTAGGGGAGGCAGAGCCTGTGTGTACAGGGAACTGATTTTGAGCTAAATCTTTGTATTTTAGCTGCGCTCTTCCCAGAAAAAAACCCATCAGCTCCACAGACCACAAAGGGCAGCGATGACTTCGTGACAGACAGCGAGGATGATGGGGCCAAGCAGAATGGAGACGTGAACGGAGAGCACAGGGCAAGGAAGGATGGCTGCAGAGCAGTTGGCAACAAGAGAGGAAAGGTGGGAGTCATCCTGCTGCCTGCAGCAGCAGGGGGTGTGGAGCTGGAATCCCATCCCATAGGTGTTCCAGCTCTTCCTGTCTGGGAACCAGAAGGTGCAAAGCTGTTCAGAATAGACTTTCCCTGTGTGCCAGACAGTGACTTGCATGTCGAGGTGTGGATTCTTGCCAGGCAATATTTATCCTGGCTGCAGTACTGAGGGATGTTCCTGGCCATACAAACAGCTCATCTTTGGTGGGATCCTGCCCTGCACTGTCTCAGAAGGAAAGCTGATGTTTGTCTTGTGGGTTCTGTAATTGTCCTCCCAATACACAAACACAAATCCAACCCTTTTGCAGTCAAGAGTCCCTCTAGATCCTTTTCCTGCCCCTTTTGAGGCACTGCCTTACATGACATCGCTGATCCTGCTGAGTTAAGATACATAAAGAGGGATAAACCTTTAACTCTGAGGCAGGCTCTGAGGAATGGGCTGGATGCTTTATAATCGTGTCAAACTAGAAAGTGAGGGCTGGATAAAGTTTGGATTCATTGCTGCAGGGAGCCTGTCAGTTTGTACCTAATGAAAGCATCAGAAAGGACAGATGAGCTGCAGGATCCTGGCTCTGCAAGCAGGGCTGGGCTCATTCTGGCTGCTGGAGGAGATCACACTCAAGTTTCTCTTTAAGCTGTCTCAGGCAAGGCTCGATTTGGATGTTGAAAATAAGCTGATTAACTTTCTTCTCTACAGAAACAGACAGGCCCTTTAAAGAAGAAATTCAAGAGCCATCATCGAAAACCCAAAAACTTCAAGAAAGCAACCAATGGGAAATAAATTTTATGATAAATACCTGGCCTGAAGCCTGTTATGTAACAATTCCAGTGGGAGCACAGGATGAAGTGCTTGCCCATTCCAGTTAACTGTTACAGGTGTGGAGGGGAATAACAGGGTGGAATTGAATTGTATTCCAAGAGCTTCCAGCCAGCCCCACACCAAGGGAAGGATTTCTGCTGCAGTCAAGTCCAGGCAGCTCAAGGTTTTACAGAAAGCTGAGTTTTGGTAGGCAGGAAAGCACAGCAGCTCAGCAGTGGAGCATCACCAGCCACACACGCCAAGTGGATACAAAGATGCCATTATTTTATTTTGATTGTTTTCAAAAATCAAAACATTTTCAAACACAACTAAGGTACAAAATACAGCATAAAATGAGAATTTATACTTATTTCTTTTTTTTTTTTTTTCCACATAGAAAGCAAAAATATATTCAGAATGAATTCCAGAACACTTTGCAGAGCCAATTGGTAGCTGACATCCTGCTTGTGAGAGCTTCTCAGCCACGGGGAGAGGTCACTGTATTTCTGGGAGATGCACAAGTACAGCAGTGTATGTAGGAAACCAGAACCTTCTGCATCAGGACTCACAGTTAGCAAGTCTGCACATTGTGCTGCCTAGAAGTATCTGATAATGCCCTCCACCTAACTGTGCCTCTGGAATACTGAAGTATTCCTGCTGCAGGCGACAGCATCAGTTCCTTTTTTAGGGTCTTGTGTTGGAAAGGGGACTTGATTTTCACAGAGGAAACTGGTCAGTATTTCAGACTAGTCTGTCAGCCAGCTCCTTAGTTAGACAGGACACAAGGAAGCTGAGAAAGACAACTTAAGGGGCTACTTGCAGGAGTAGTTTCTGTCATTTATAAATACTATGAACATAAACAGCAGTTCAGGTATCTGAGAGTGGCTGCCTTGATTAATCTAGAACCGTTGTAAGACCTGCAGTGAAACAGGGAAAGCCTCCTGTGCTGCAGATCTGTGGCTGAAAGGACCAGTTTGTTGAGCCAGGAAGAGTCAGGCACAGGGAACATTTAAGGTGAAGACTTCTCTTGTAAAACTTCCTTGGAAAACAAGCCATCAGTGACATGACTTTAGTGCTGAATTCCCCTCCCATCAATCTGGACGTGGGGGTTGGACTAGATGATCTCCAGAGGTCCCTTCCAACCCTAACTATTCTGGAATAGCAACTGGTTTCCTCCAGCAGCAGCATATCTTGCCCTTACAGAGGCTATTATCCCCTTAAGATGATGAAATCACTGGTTTAACATTCAACAGTGCTCTTCTATTTTTCATCAGTTCTTTCAGCCCAGTTTTCTCTCCTAAAAAGCATCCATTTAACTGAACTGTCCAGGTGAGTGTCCTTATCAGGAGACCCTGGGAAATAGCTCCCACTGAGGATGTTCAGCTGAATTCCTCCTTGAACATGGAGCTGAGCATCTTCCTCAGGGAAGACAACAGTGCAAGGAATCAGTGTAATGGTAGGAAGTTGGTAGGGCTCATGCTGTCTAGAATTCCTCCACAATCTAGTGAAACAGGTTCACACCTAGTTGACTAAGTGAGGACAAAAAAATGCCTCCTCTGAGCAGCACTAAGCATGGTCATGGCACAGAGGTCGTGGCACTGAGAGGCCAAACAGGGCCTTCCTCTCCTCACCCTCACGAGTTGCTACCGTGGAAGGTCCATCCCTGGCTGCTTCTCCACTGCTTTGCACTCACATTCCTCAGCTATAACCATCTGCAGAGTTGGGACCGGAGGCCACTTCCACATTTCCTCCCTGCACAGCTCAGGGTGGTCTGAAGTGGCAGAGGAGGGGCTGTCCTGCAGAGCTCAGCACCCCAGCTCTTCAGGCAGCTGGGACTTTTACAGCCAAGAGACTGACAGAAGTGAATCTAAGAAGCAAAGACTACAGATTAGGAGATCGACTGCTCTCATCTGGCAAGTACTGAGTGCACAGAAAAGGGGAATTTCTGTAAATTCTCAAGACATTTTCACCAATAACCTGCAATTCAAATATGAATTTGGGGTATATATGGATGGAAGCTGGTTAATAGCAGAAAGGAGCTTTTATTATGGAACTTGCAGCACAACTTGGCTCCCTTCTTGGGAATTCAGGAGGGGCAATTTTGGGGAAAGAAAGTAGAATAAAGAATTCTTTTGGCACAGAATTTTCACAGAATCGAACATTCCGTCTCTTCAGGATTATCTCCCCCACTTCCTTTAAATCTGATCAGCAATACAGGATTCATGATTAATACAGGATTCTCCCTTGTTCCCCTCAAGGGCAGAACAGGGACATGTTAAAAACCCCTCTCCCTTTTCTCACCCAGAAAGGGGTACAACTACTTTCAGGGTTTTCTTTTTGCCTTCTGTTCAGGAGAAGGAAAGACCTCTCCCTGTTAAACAAAAGGGAATTACAGGCCTCTGAGCAGCAGAATAACAGTGATTTTCTGGGTTTTCTTAGATGCTGCCTTCCACCTTGCTAAGCAATGCTATAACCAGCAATGGAACTCCTTATGCACAAGACAGTTTTGATGAGGGCAAGAAAGGGGATCCACTTTTTTAGTTATAGCTACAACCCAACAGCACACCAAATGATCCAGCTGTATCTGCTCACCTTTCTGCAAATTTTAAGACATTGCTGACATTCCAGACAGCAACTGTTCTACTGCAATTCACTGAAGCATCAGCAAAATGCAGGTTCCTTGGGTTAGTTCCAAATCTAGGAAGTTAGAATAAACCTAGGCAACATTCCTTAAAGAAATAGGGTTTTATCTATTGTATTACTGGTGCCACAGTAAATCAAATTCAAAACATCTGTGCCTTTTATAGGAAGGGGGCATGTACGTGTAAAATGCTGGCAGTTTTTGTTGAATCCATAGAGAATCAGTTCTGGACTTAGTACAGTATGTCCCAAGAAGTGTTGCTATTCCTGTTACCACTCTTTTTTCTTCTCATCCATGGAGACTCCACCAGGACCCAGTGCAACCACGAGGAGGAGCCCTCCAATGACAGACATGGTCTGGAAGAAATCGTATTTGAGGAAGTCGTGCATGGGCTTGTAGGCTGGGATGGTCCAGAAGGCATTGAAGTAGATGTTGATGCCAAACAGCCAGATGACCAGAGTCAAGGCAGCCAGCTTAGTCTTGAAGCCAATTGCCACCAAGATAATCAGGGCTGTGCCCACAATGTTTTGCAGAATCTGCAAGAGAAAAAGCCATGAAAAAAGCCATTTACTTACACAGTTCTTAAATAGATACACCAACATCAGAGCAGAGCTTGGATAAATTCAGTTATCGTGGCACAAACAACCTAATAACTTTTTCTAAAGTACTAATTTTACTTATAAATTTCAATAAGCATTAAGCAGATCCTGCAGGCCATCTGGGCACTGCTATTACATTCTAGTTGCTCAACTCATACTTTCATGCTGGGATACTTACAGAAAAGAAGTTCATATCAAAGTGTAGAAGGGTCATGAACATGAGGACGAGCAGCACACGCCCCCCCAGCTGCATGTACTGCTTTGGGGAGCTCTCCCTCATGGTGGGGACACCAGCAAACATGCTCTTGCCCTCCGAGCGGGACTCAGCCAGAAGCAGCAGCAAGCCTCCCCCAAGGGCAAGATTCCTACACAAATATGGAAAAGGAAAAAAAAAAAAAAAAAGAAAAAGCAGTTTAGTACAGCTTGCACTGATCTATATCTGTAAAATCTTATCTGACAATTTCAGTAAGGATCTATGTGAGAGTGAGGAGTGACTTGCTGTGCACTGTGGGATGTGTTGGTCTGTGTTAGACTTCCCAGCCCCAGCAGCACTGAGCACACCAAGGATTTGTGGGAACACAGCCTGCCAGGGAAGTCCAGCACACACCACTCAGGTACAGTTGCTTCAGTGGCTGTTACAACACGGATTTAGTTGTGTTAAGGTTATTCTGTACCTCAGGTTTAGCCATATATGCCAAAGTAGTTCAGAGGTTGCTTTGAGAAAACAGAGCAGCAGCACTGCTAAAAAGTTACACATTGACAGGGCTGTAGTAAGCCCAGAGTGTAGCTCTCGTGCTGTCCTCCCCTCAGAGGGGTGGAAAGGCAACAGCAAACCATCACTCAGGGCCTGACAGGAAAGCTCATGTTTGTAATCTTGTCTTGTCCTTAGGGAAGGTGCTAAGAGGTTTAAAATCCCAGAAACCACTCCAGTGACTGCATGCTGTAGTTTTCTCAGAAAATGGCTTCAGTCATGCAGAAGCAGAGTTGCTATTTTAGCCATTTAGGAAATAAAAGCAACTCTGATCCAGTGTAGACAGGATCTCAGCCAGGTTAGCAGCAGAAGCACTTGGGTCCCAGTGGGTTAGAATTAGTCTTTCCCTTCCTGAGCCTGCTGTCTACAGTTTAACACAGACTCTCTTGATTTTTCTAGTGCTCTCTTTTCTTCTTCAATGCAAACGCATCACTTGTAAAATCTTTCTAGTAAACACTATGTACAAATATAACTTCCTCTGCCACCAAGTGGCAGTTTTCATTCTGTTTCCATAAAAACTTCCAGAAGCAGGCATACCTCATCAAGAACTTCAGGTCCCATAGAATGCTGTATGCAATAGTCTAGGCAAAGAATAAAACAGGTTAAAACACCATAGAAATGACACTGAAGTTCTGAATTTCTGTTACAATCTCAAGTCTGTATCAGCCATAGCAGAATTCAGTTATAAATAAAATATAGTGAAGGAAACAAGGTAGGTTACATCAGTGTGGTCCAGTGAGTCTGTGCAAAACAGGGAATGGAAGCCAGAATTTGTGCTTTAGGCCCCCTAAAATTCCCAGGTTTTGTAGGGGAAGGATGCTACTAGCTAGGATCCTTTGTGGTGGGAACACAGCTGAAGGCCAAAGCAACTGCAAGTTCCACATTTGGCTCATTAACTGACACCAGGTAAATTGCCAGTTACTTCTGCTAAATTGGTCAAGGTCAAGAATTGAATGAATGTCTCCAAGCTGACTAATTGCAATTACATCTATTGGGCACATCAGGAGAACAGAAGCAGCAAAATAGTTCAATGCCATCAAGGACTGGCACTAGGCCAGGGTGGAGAAAAATTCCAGGGTTGCAAGTTATATTTAAACATGTTGGGAGTACTGGGGCTAAGAGAGATTTGAAAGGTACAGTTTAGAAGGGATGAAGATTTAAGCCTCCTACCTGTAATGCTATAATTCCAAACAGTCCAAAGCAGGCATATTGCACAAAGTTCCTACTCAGCACCAGGATACAGCCACCTGAGGTGGGGAAATTGAACACATTTACACTTGGAAAAGCTGCTGCAGGAATGCTAACTTGGATTTTCTTTTTTTTTTTTCTTTCATAAGGTAACTGTTAGGGCCACCATGCTGTATTGCTTTTCCCTGAGAGGATAAAAACCAAAACCTTTCTCAAGTGTTCCATCACAAAGCAGTGGCAGCCGTTGTCACTTTCACATGAGGACTGGCAACTGCATTAAATTAAGGTGACCCTCTACCCAAAATAGCGAGGGCAAAAAAATCTAAATCCAGACACAAGATAAGAAATTGGCAATCAAGAACAGTAAATAAGGGACATAATATAAACAGAAAAGGATTTTACCTCTCCCCATTTTTGATATCCTGAGCCCACCCAGCACACATACAGCAGAGCACTCCTTGTGGGATTATTTTGATTCCTGGGCTTTGGAAAAATTTCTGACACAAGCACCTCACTCAGGCTTAAGTGCACCCTATCCAGAGTAGGACTTTGCCATGGAGATGAATGCCCATAAAAACAGGAGGCTGAGAAAGTCTCAACATTGCCCCATTTAAGAAAACCTGAGTATTTAATTTAGAGAACTCTGGGTGTGGTTTTATTTATGGATGCATGTACAGAACTGAAACCAGATTGTCCTGATGGATTCTTGGCATCTCTGACTCAGAGGCAGCATGTCACAAGAAACTCTCTCTAACTGCTTCCAGGAAAGGCTGGAGCAGGTCAATCCAGAGTTCTTTTCATTCAGCCCATGTAGTACTATCAGTTCTGAGCCGTCAGGGGCTATTAGGAAATCAGTGAGGCATCCCACGCTGCCGTGACTCACGGTGCCTGCATGAGCCAGGGCTGCAGCCACGCTGGAGTGCTCTGCCATGCACCTGAACAGCCCCAGAGCCACTTACTCAGCTGCCCAAAGAGGTTGATGAACACAAAGATGGAGGCCAGGAAGTAGCCACAGTTCCACGTGCCATCGATGTAGTCCCTCTGTTCACTCCACTGGAACCACATGCGGATGCCATCCTCCAGGAAGGTGCTGATCAGGCACAGCCGGGCCACGTGGGGCAGGTACTGCTTCGTCACCCTCAGGAACTGCACGGGCACACAGGGCATTAGCAGGGAAGGCAGGAAAAGGGATACTGCAGGGAGAACAGAGCCCTGCTCTCTGCAGACTGAGGTCAGCAGTTCTCATGCACTCAGGGTCACCAATATCTAGAGAGAAAGCGGGGCTTGGATTTAAGGAAATGCTTCTTCACCCACTGGGAGCAGCAGGGGAAACCTGTTGTCACTCTCTGTTGGACTACGACTTGGAAAAAGGCAGAATCCAGCAGCACATTTCTGTGTAACAAGAACTGTGCTTTGATGGAGCTCTCGCTAATGAAGGCTGACCTTGGTTTTAGTTTCTCTATCTCAGGGTTTCATGTTACAGCTCAACGATCAGATAGCCGGGAGCTGAAAGGGCAATCCTGCTCCCACCCACATGCTCCAGCACTCACCACCCTGGAACAACCCAGATTCAGGGAGCCAGGCTGATAGAAGATGAGTTCTGTACAAATTAGAAAGCATGACAAAATTTTTTGCCAAGCTTCTTCCCTCCAACAGCTAAGATAAACAGTAGCAGGAGATCTGCTGTAGCAGCAGCATGACCACTGCACGGAATTGCACCCTCTATCCTCTAGGCAGGTTTTTACTTCCATGAAAAGCAGCATCCTCTGCAGAAAGGAAACAGAAGTTTACAGCCACTGTTCAGTGCAGTGGTAAAAAGGAAATGATATCATCATGCAAGAGATGCTGAGCTTTTGGGGAATGGAAGATGTATCTGGGCTCCCTTCATCCTGCAGGCTCCTGGGTCAGGTTGCTCTGCAATTACAATAATTAAAGGAACAAATACAGAATTGCCAGAGCCTAGAGGGTCATGTTCTATAGGGCTGTGGGGTGCAGAGGAAAACTTACTGCCTCTGGGTTAGGACGAGTGTTTAATTGTCTGGGCAGCACTGGTTATTACTTAATTGAGACTTCCAGCAGGAAGGAGACAAAAGCCATTTCTGACAATTTATTCCTGCCTGCAGCAATCAGTCAATACTAAAGGCTACACAAATGATAAGCCTTGCTCACTGTGCAACTACAGATTATCCCAAGAAAAAAAATCAGCAAACATGCTTAATAGGCAATTAAATAGTTAATATTGGAACAAACTGCACTGTTGTACTGCCTGTATCCAGAGTCTAAGGGTCAAAATTCACCTTAATCAAGTGCATTTTAAGTGCAGCTGTACTCTGCCTTCAGGCTGCCACTTCAGGCTTTTTTAAGCCATGTCAACAGTTGGATGAATGAGTCAGAAGAGAATTTCTGATCTTTGTCACTCACTGAATGAGACACACATCTTGGTTTACAGCTTTCCTCCCTCCTGGGTTTCACTGTGAGGTCGAGGAAACTTGCTGAGGAATACTAAGAATAAAGTTCTTACAAGCCAGGAGTCGTTTGCAAGATACAGAACAAGCAACTTTGGTCTAGAAAGAAATGAAAGAAGTCAAGTGCTGGGAATCTATAAGGAAAGGATAAAAACAGTGCTGTAGAAAGGCTGAAAAAAACAACAAATAGTAGAGAATATCTTCCTCCAGGCCCCATCTTTGCTGTTTTGAAGTGGGTCATGGGAGCTGATCTCATTTTCCTCTTTCCTGGAGCCAACCAACCATGAGCAGCCCAGGTGAAGGATCCAAGAAGACACTGAACATTTACCTGTTCTCTTGGCATACAGAGAGAATTTGACACTGTCCATTAAACACGAGCACACACATCCAATGGGCTCCAGACAAGTCAGAGAGGCTGCAGCCTACGGCAGCTCCAGTGCTAAGCAACCTCATGGCACACACATCATCCCTGGACACCCACAGCTCCTGGAGCTGCACTCAAATTGAACCCCCTGTACACAGCAAACTCAAATAAGCTTCAGAAACAGCCTGTGGGAACAAAAACCCCAAGCCAAAGGAACCAGGAGATCCAGAGAGAAAGGAAGAAAACAGCTGCACCGCACCTACAGGAAGAGAATGTAACAGGCATGAAGTGATTTTGTGATTAGAGGATCTGGGTGTAAATCACTCAAGTAATTTAACTAAAGATGGAATAAATTACAAGAAACATGAGAGCTGCAGCAGTGGGAATGAATGAATAGCACCAGTCACCCTGGGTTGGTCACTGCATAAGCACCATGTGGCTCAAAAGCTGCACCCTGAGCCCACTTCCTTTAAGATTCACACAGATAAAGTGGCACACACGGGAAACTTTTTCAATATCTGCAGCTAAGAAATGGCACCCAAAACACACCCTGCACTGAGCACAACACATCCAGATCCAAACTGTTGGCACTGATGGAGGTGGCAGCATTAAACTCAGGACATCAAATAACTGCATGGCTTTTTCTGCTGTGGGCTTTGCATCAACTGCTCTCCACATGTCCTGTCTCCTTGGAAGGGGTGAAACATCGTGAGAAAAGACAAGGGAATGTTAAATAAAACTATTTTAAAGAAGAACAGCTGGTTCTGTGTTGGCAGCCAACTCACTGACATATGCCAGAGGGGCTTTGTGTTGCCACTTCCCCCTCTAATGGGATTAGAAAGGCAAAGATAGATTTAAAGGCTCCTTTAACAACCCAAGATGTACAAGAAGATCCAGGGATCCCTTAATCAAAGCTCTGCTCAACCCCCCATTTTTCTAAAGGAGGACTGAAACATTCAAACCCATAAAAGCCTGACCAAAAGAAAGGTAATAAAGTGATTCATTTTGACCCCACCTCCAACAGTTTCAAATTTGCTGGAAGTCCCCTTTATTTGATAAAAATGTATATAAAATGGTACAATTACAGGTACTTTAAGTCCAATAAAAGGACGTGAGTTGGGAATTTTTGCATGTATGTTCTGTCCAAGCACAGAAGCTTTTTCCTGTATATTCTTGGATCAGGGAAGTTCTGATCATGGTGAAGAACAGCACAAGGCTCATCTACACAGAAACCCTCCTGAGCTGCACAGCATTATTAGTCTAGAGCTTCTGGGTAAGGCATATCCCAAATATCTTGTATACTTTTAAGGGATTGCATTGTTCTGGGAGAACAATTACCTCCAGCAGCCTGGGACACCACTGATCTTTCCTGGAAGAGGATGCTCAACCCAATGGCACAGGGAAAAATCACTTCCTTTCACCAACTGAGATATATTCACTCAAAGAGATCCTACCCAAAAATCACAGGGGCAGCAACACCCATCACACTCACTAGCCCAATGCCTACAAAGTACTGTAAAAAGTGGGAACAGGCTTTCCCAGTTGCTTGCAAAGGCAGGAAGAGGGCTCTGACCCACCAGAGTCATTTTACCAGAGTAATATTGCATTGCCAGCAATATTAATCAGGTTTTTAACTGCAGGAAGATTTCTCAATATTTTTCCCTTCTGAAGCATGCTTCGTATTAATTCCCTTTTCCAAAAGGCTATTTATTAATGAAACCTTTAAAATGGTACTTTTAGTAATTTATTGCATTTTATTAGCACTCTTCATGGGAAGACTTTTCCTCAGCCTAACCAGAACAGGCTATTTGGCTGATAATGATAAACAATCACTGCACTGTCACTACAGAGTTCTAGAGAACATTTCCAAATCCAGTTATTTTAATATAACAAAGTTCAGACTAACAATGAAATGTTTTCTTCTCCCTTCCATTTTCTGCAAAATAGGATATGAAGGACAAGAAATAATGGGTTCAACTGAAAGAGGGGAAATGTATGCTAAATATTAGGGAGAAATTCCTCACTGTGAGGGTGGTGAGGCCCTGGCACAGGGTACTCAGAGAAGCTGTGGCTGCCTCATCCCTGGAGGAGTCCAAGGCCAGGTTGGACAGGGCTTGGAACAACCTGGGACAGTGGAAGGTGTCCCTGCAACAAGATGTGCTTAAAGGTCCCTCCCAACCCAAATGGTTCTGTGATTCTATATGAGATTTATCTGGACAAGATACATCAGCATTTATTTTGGAAAATTAAATAAACTCCCCCAGTCTGGCTCTCCCTTGCAGCCCTCTCACTGCTGTACAATGACTCAATAGTCTCACATTTTTGTCCATGAATCTTTTTTTCAAACAGCAGAAATACCAAGCACCCACATTCCTAAGGATTTATTCCTAAAGATTATTACAGACACTAGGAAAGTTGCCTGAGATCTGCTCCCTCTTAGGAAGGGATTACAAAGGAAAGACAATCCTAAACACTCCATGCAGGCCCCAGATACAGCTATTTTCAGTACATGGTGGCTGCACTGAAGGGGTTGCCACGTAATATTTTAAGAAAAATCACTAAAAATGGGCTTAAATTTCAGAGTTTGTGAATTATTTAATTAACAACACTGGACTGGTGTTAGTGTCTCCTCCACTGTAGTCCTTGGGAATTTCCTTACAGCTCAGAGCAGCCTGTTACCAGGAACCCCACTCCCAATATTGCTCCTCACTTGACCTAAACACAGAGATAACAGAACCAAGTGAAAAAAAAAAAATCCTCAATTTCTTTTTCCTGCCAGTTCAGCTCCCCAATTCAATGGTGAGAGAGAAAAGGGGAATGTAGCCTTGGGAGAAGTAGGACAAGCCCTTTCACTGACAACTGGCTGTCTGGCAAGCTTAGCTGCCTGTAAGACAGTGCACTAGTTCACCTCTGGATTAAGAGCCACTTATTACTGCTAAGTATCTTGGCATCTAGGGCATAATTTGCTAATTCAAAGGGAAATTACAGTGAATTTAAAGAACAGATTATTCTTGCTTTTGTAAGAGACATTCAGGATTTCCTGGTAAGACAAGGAATTAGCTATAACATTCTCCCACAGGGTTTTTATGCTAAAGAAATTAAGAATCATTATGTGTTGAGCACTAGTACAGAGAGTGGAAAAAGCAAGATCATCACTGAGAATGCATTCAGCTCCCAGAACAGCCATTGTCCAGCCTCCACCAGGGGAGTTTCAACACAGTTTCAGTCCAAATGTTCCAAGTACTTTTTTTAATCCACGATGTACTAACAGCTCGTGTAATGCCAAGTGTTAACTTCACAATATATACCAAAGGTTAGTGTTTAGCAAGTCACTCCTACATTGGTGTGACACTGAGCTTTAGCAGCACAGAAAGTACTCAAAGGTTCTGATTGAGCTACAAGGCAGAATTATCACAGGAGTTATTACTCAGAACACCATAAAAATTGTTTTGCAGTCCAACGGTAAGAGTAGCAAAACTCCAAATTCTGCAGCTAAAGGCAAGACTCATCTTTAAACAGGATGTGGTCAAGCACAAGTAAATGTGCACCATTTAAAACTCACTTCAGGAGGAGGCAAACTACATTTAAGCTGGACAAAAGAGTGTCCAGAGTGAAAAAAGGGGCATTAAGAACATCTAGAAATAACCTCACAGGAATAAATAGAGAGGTGTTATAAAAAGGTCAGAACAAGAGTTGCAAATTTTGGCAAGTACTGTGAACACTGCAGTGATGGTTTACTTTCTCCTCTAAAAGGAGTAAGAGGACAAGGTAAACAGAGAATGACCACGATAATCCAGACATCCCTTAAATTGAGTATTCCACACACCACAAGAAGCTCTGTCTCTAAACAGAGTCTTCCTTCTTCCATCTGGGGGTGGGGAGGAAGTGCAGAACAGGTTTTCCCAGTGAAATCAGTGAAAGACACAGAGGCAGCACAGCCCCCTCAGAGCTGTGACGTGTTATCGTGCACCACACAACTCACACTAAATCACAGCAGTTGTAGAACCAGGCAGAATCAGATTTTCCAGCCAATTTGCTGAATATGATTACTTGCTGTCTCTTATTGTCGATTAGATGAATCACCATGACTGTGAAGATCTTTCCAACACCATCCCCAGCAGAGCAACTACTTACACTCAAAATATTCCTGTTGTCACACATTGTAAGAGATCACAAACTTCTATTTAAGAGAGAAATCACTCGGGCCTCCACTGAAATAAACGTAAGAAGGTTTACAAGACAACATCAGCTTGTTTGCTTTCCTTTTGCCCCAATCCTGAGCACAGCACCACGGTGCTGACCAACCTTTTCCAGTTTGGGCTTCCAGACATGGGTCAGGGTTTCTTGAAATCACAGAATGGTTTGGGTTGGAAAAACCCTAATGCTCATCTTGTTCCAACCCCCTGCCATGGGCAGGGAAACCTTTCACCATCCCAGGTTGCTCTAAGCACCGTCCAGCCAGGCCTTGGACACTTCCAGCGATGGGGCAGCCACAGCTTCTCCGGGCACCCTGTGCCAGGGCCTCACGCCCCTCACAGGAAAGAATTTCTCCCTAATACCTCATCTAACCCTGCCAGGTTGGATAACCCGGTCACTGTCCCCTCCCTGCCAGCTCACACTGGTTCCCCACACCCCTCTGTGCCCTCCTCACCAGCCGGGACAGCTCCTGTTCTCCTTCCACTTAATCCTTCCTGGGAGAAGCCCTTATCCCCAAGAAGAATTCGTTGTACGAGAGGCTCGGGCATCCATTTGAGGGCAGGGGCGGCCGCTGGGTCTCCGGCGGTGGGAGCCGGGCCCGGGGTCCCCTCGGAGGGAACTCACAGGAAATAAGGAACACTTCCAGGAACAAGTAGTGAGAAAGCAAAGTAGAAAGGGTACAAATCGAAAGAGAGGAAATTCAGGTTGGTTACTGGGAAGAAATTCCTCCCCATGAGGGTGGTGAGGCCCTGGCACAGGTTGCCCATAGAAGCTGTGGCTGCCCCATCCCTGAAAGTGCCCAAGGCCACTTGGATGGGGCTTGAAGAACCCCGGCACAGTTGAAAGTGTCCCGGCCCACGGCAGGGGTTGGAAAGAGACGATCTTTAGGATCCCTTCCAGCCCAAACCACTCCATGGCTCTATAATTCCATAAACCCCCCGCCCCGCCACNGCGGGGCCGGGCCGCGCTCGGTGCAGGCGCTGCCACGTCGGACGGGCCGGGCCTTGAAGGCGCCGCCGCGCCGGCGCGCGGGGGGCGGAGCCTCCCCTCCGGGACACACCCCCGGCACGCCCCTCAGCGCTCTTAAAGGGGCCGCGCCCCCCTTCCTGCGCCCCCTTTCCTACGCCCCCCGCCCCACTCCTGCGTGAGGGGGGGTGGGTGTCCCTCACGCCTTCAGGGACGCCGCCCCGTAGTCCCCGCTATGGAGAAATATGAGGTGCTGCCGCCAGGCTTAGGCTCTGCTCGGCAATAAATGGGCTGCTGCAGCGTTGTGGGGGTGTAGGTGGTGCTGGAGGTGTCTATGTGGGGTGCNAAGACCCCCGGCACAGTTGAAAGTGTCCCGGCCCACGGCAGGGGTTGGAAAGAGACGATCTTTAGGATCCCTTCCAGCCCAAACCACTCCATGGCTCTATAATTCCATAAACCCCCCGCCCCGCCACAGCGCGGCCCCGAGGCGGCAGCGACCCCGCCGCCATCCCGGCCTGGCTCAGCCGGGCCCCTCAGCGTGGCCCCGGCGCACAAAGGCCGCCGGGCGTGCGTGAGGAGGAAGGCGGGCGGGCACCCACCTGGTCGGCGAAGTCCTCGGCGGTGTTCATAATGTCGTTGTGGCCCATGGTGGGGCCCGGGCTGGCTCGGGGCGGGCGGGGCGGTGGCGGGGCCGGGCCGNCGCCTTCAGGGACGCCGCCCCGTAGTCCCCGCTATGGAGAAATATGAGGTGCTGCCGCCAGGCTTAGGCTCTGCTCGGCAATAAATGGGCTGCTGCAGCGTTGTGGGGGTGTAGGTGGTGCTGGAGGTGTCTATGTGGGGTGCATGGCCCTGAGGAGGGGTCTGTGAGCTGGGCAGGGACTGTGGGTACAGGTACCCTTGGGGACATGCTGTAAGTGGCTCTGAGTGGGTGAAGTGTTGCTGGAGGGGTTTATGTGGGGTACGTGGCCCTGGGGAAGGGGTGAGGGTACCCCTGGGAGCAGCACACAACCATGGGGAGGGAGGGGAGGTTGAGTGGCCCTGGCCGAGTTACATGGTCCCAGAGTGGGTGTGGGTGGCCCTGGGGGTGCTCTGAGCACAGGGAATGCCCTGAAGGGGAGGGAAGGGATGGCCTGTGTCCCTCTCAGAAGCTGGGGTGAAGGTGGGGGTGCCCCTAGTCCTGTCACGGGGAGCTGGAGTTGTTCCCTGTGTGGAAGGTTTCAGTGGGGAAGGGTTTTTTTGCCTCAGTTGTTCTGCCCTAGCTGAGCAGGTGCTCTGGGTGTCTCCTGTGCCTGCAGGTGCTGGAGCAGCTCCAGCCCGGGGCACTGGGCACGATGCTGGCAGCTCAGCTGAAAACAGACGAGGGTGCCCAGAAGAAATATGCAATAAAGCAGGTGAGGAGGTGGTTGCTAGGAAAACGAGAGTTTGGCATGTTTGTTATCTCCAGGGACAGCATGATAGTAACAAGAGGCAGAGGCTGGGCAGCTGAGCTGCTGGGTAAGAGCAGGCTTGCTCATTACTGTGCTGCTTTTTGGGAAACTGGGAGATTCAGATCAGTTTACTGGAATATTGAGGCTCACAGTGGAGAAAGGGCAGCAGCTTAGGTAGGTCCCCTCAATGTTCTCACCTCAGCTCACTGCTGCCCTGACAGTGCAGAAGCACTGTCTGTGTGTCACACACTCACTTACCACTCTGTTTTACCCATCTCCTGACACCAAAACTGCCCCAAACATTAGAGATTCGAGCTAGCATTGAAAATTTATGTCACCTCACACAGAATTTCCAGTCCAGTCACCTTGATGGGAGTGTTTTGGCTTGAAGTTCCCCTGTGTTTCTGTTAGTCTCATCCTTGCCTTTTGTTTGGTGCAGGTTGAATGTATTGACCAACACCAAGCAAATGTGGCCTTGAAGGAGGTATTGGTGCAGTCTTTTCTTTACTACTTCACTTACAAAGACCAAAGTCTTAATAGAACCAAGTCTTTTATCTACAAGGATTAGCTGAGTAAATAATGAGTAAATCAGGTAGGACTATTTGTGGGGTGTGCTCTCTGCCCTCTGCTTGGGCTCAGGCCAGGAATTTATATTAATTTTTGTTATTTTTGGACATGTAAATTCAAATGGATAGTTTTTTTTGGAGAATAGTCCTTTCTCAGAGTTTTTATTTGTTTTGTGAAGCCAAAGAGCAAAACTCATCCTTTTGGCCTTTAAGCTGAAGGAGAACCTTGGTCTGTTTTAGTTTATTTAATAACTCAGTGTCTAGATAACATATTTCATGATATGCTCATTTCTCAGAGTTGGACTTTTTTAATGTGAATGATTTAACTGTTTTTCTCCTATTGTTGTGCTATTTTTTTTGAGTGGAAACTTGTTGCAATGCCTTGAGTACGAAGCATCAGAAATACTCTTAAAATACCAAAAACGGTTTCAATAAAATATGTGGAACAGCACATGATGGATGAGTCTCACAGTGCCCAATATGCACAGCATCTGGAGATGGAAAAGAGGGAGAATAGATGTCTCTGCAGATGTTTTATCCTGGTCAGAGAGGTGACTTCTTTCTGTATCAAATCTGGCATTACCAGTAAAACTTGATCCAATTTTTCTGCTGAAATAAATATGGAAATGCAGCTATTGAAATAAATGCAGTTGTGCCATCTGGGAGTGTGGCTCTTTTTAGTTTTTCTGTTGTGTCTGCACAGCCACAAACACAACTATAGGAGAGTAACTTGAATTCTTTTTTATCTTCCACATAATCAGCAAATTTGCTGAAGTGATTAGGATTTGTTAGAGCCCTACACGGAAACCACCTTCAAGGAGATAAAAATCTCTTGTGTCATTTTATTTGCTGAGGTTCGAGCTTGCATGGAGGTCACAGGAAATAATGGCTGCACTTGATAAATCATCCTGACTTATATTCTAAGAAATGTTTTCACATTTGGATCTTAGGAACTGGAGAAGTGGGTTGTTCACACATCATCCCCCTGTGGATCAGTTTATGTCCTTGGATCTCACTGATGCAGCACTGAGTGGAGTCTGAGTGAAATATTTTCCTTCTTTCCACGCTTGTGGATGCAAACATTTAACAGAGCTGGCACTTTGGAAGTGTTTGATCAGAAATGTGACATGAACAAGTCAGGAACTGGCTTAGGGTGTTATTTAAGGTCCTGTTAAAGGGAAGGACTGTGTAGCTATAGGAAGCTTTCTCTTTATTTTATCTTTTTTTATTCTATGCAGGCAATGGATTTGCTAAAACTCTGCCATTCACACGTCTGTACTTACAAGGAAATGTTTGTGACTTGGAATAACGAGGTGAGAATGGAATAGGATTGGTTAAAATGGAATGTGTTGTTTATGTTCTAGGCACGTGAGCATATTCACAGATTAAAATTGAGGTGAAATGCTAAAAAAGAGGAGTATTTGATTTGAAACAAGCCCAGGTTTTTTTGGCTCCTGAATACACACACTAAAAAGCTGTGAATATCTATGGATTGGAGCCCATCCCATGGCAGACTCCCAGATTCTGATGGGAATTAGTGTGCAATTCTGATTTTCATGCCTGCATGAAAACCCTTCTGTAGGGGACCATAAGGAGCTGAAAGCCCTGACTTATTTATTTGCAGGTTTTCTTCAGTGCTTGGTCAGAATCTTTGATGGTTTTGTGGATGTTTTACTGATTTGAATCATCCCATAAGCTTCAGATAAGATGCTTGATAGTGGTGGTTTGTTTTATTTGCTAAAACAATGAGCATGCCATATTTTTAATGAAAGAAATTAAATACTGTCTCTTCTGTGAGGGAGTAATCCTCTCAGAACCCTTTTGTACTATGAACATCACACCCACCAGTTTGGTTTTGTCTTTCTTATCTGCAAACAATTAAGCAATTTTGGTGCAATGTTCCATTACAGGTCTCATCTCTGTTCCTCTGCCTGGTGATGCAGCACTGGGGCCAAGGAGATCTTTCAGCTCTAATCAAGGAAAAGAGGCAGAAGTCAGAAAAGATAACAGACATGGTAAAAAGTACAGAAGAGGCACCTGTTTGAACTGAGACTTGTTGCTTTTATGATATTTCTTCTTTCTGAAAATCCTCCCTAAACTCCTCAAAGCACAGGATGGTGGTTTTGGAAACTCCTCTGAATGATCTTTGAAAGTTACTCTGTTTGTGTTATGCTTTCATGTTTATTCCTCTCCACAGGTGGCTCAAAAGTTCCTGGGACAGATGGTGGATGCTTTGTTTTACATACACAAACAAAATATTTGGCACAGGTGAGGAGAAATCTCATTCTGTTTGTGACAGGCCCTTGTTCTTTGCAGTGTTGGTTGCTCAGAGGCAGGGAATTTTACTCTTCCAAAAGGAGAAGTAGGGGGTAGAAATTCCAGACTTTAGATTAGTTTTCTGTGACTTCTGAAGGTATCTATTTCTTGAGTTTTGTCTGGAATTTCCATTTGAGGTATTATCTCTTGGTTTTGTTTTTTTTTTTAATATTTGAAATTGTCCATCTCTGTAAATGCTCAAATTTTGGTGGCTGTGAGGAACAAAATTTACTTTGAGTCTCTGAATAAGAGACAACCCTTTCATTCCATCCTCAGATCAATTTGTGCCACAATCACAAATTTTAAAGCATTTAGAGAAGAAAATAATGGTATTTTGGTTGATTATCACTACTATTTAAAAAAAAACCCAACAAAAACCAGACAAAAAATGTCCAAACCAGTTCCCCCAAAAAAACCCACTACAAAAACCAACCCAACCCTTCTGAGGCCTAAAGATGCAGGGAATTTTTAATTATATGTCATTAGACTAATTTCACAGACCACCAGAAAATATTTGTGTTGCAGAAATCTCAAGCCATCAAACATCCTTGTGACTGGTGGAGCATCCTTCATGCTTAGTGACTTCAGTACTGAAACACTTATGAAAGATGAGCTGAAATGGAAGATAAGAGTGGAAGAAGGTAGATATTTGTTTTGGGATTTTTTTTTTCCCTACTGTATTTTTAAAAGATTTGGCTGTGGTAGATATTTTTAGTCCTCAGAGAAAAATTAGTACAGAGGAAAAAGTTATCTTCCCTCTCTTTTCTCTGCATTACACTATTTGTCTTCTAAAGAGGATTTTCATAGGCAGTTGTCTGCAGCATTAATTGTGTTCACAAGTGAAAAATGTAGAGATGTGTGTGAGTCTCTGCAACCAAAACAGTTGGAATCCTTTTTTAGCTTTATGCTCAGAAACATCTTAGAAAACTGTTCATTAGTTAGTGTGTTTTGTAGTTTTTGGGAGCACAATGGCAGCAATGTCACCATGTGATTCTTGTTTCTACAGACAGCAAGTCTTGGATGGCTCCAGAAACATTTGAGTTTTCTTTTACTGAGAAATCTGACATCTGGTCTCTGGGCTGTGTCCTCCTTGACATGATGAGCTGCTTTGTTCTGAATGTGTGTAAGAGTGATTTATTAGGCATTTAAAGGGTCCTGGGCTCACCAGGGTATCTGTAAATGAATTTGTGAGAGCTCTCTGGTGCTTTGCTCTTCCCAGGCAGAAGAGATAACTTCCTTACTGCAGGATATCAGAGGGGACAGCAGCTGCCTTGAGGGAGTCCTGACACTGATGCAGGATGGAGAAAGCAGCTATTTCCCTTTCCTTCCAATTTTACTGATGATGCTGCAGATTGAGCCCAGCATGAGACCTGCAGCAAGGTGAGTTCTGGCTGCATTCCCTTTACTTATTTTGTCCTAAACACCTCCTACCTTCACAAATTGGGAATGTTAGCTGCTGTTGGAAAGGGTTGTATTAACATTGCTTATCCTACTGCCCCAACAAATTGAGTTATTAAAGATTTGATGTTCATTCAGAGTGGACACTGAGATACACAAGTGTCCCTTTTTGAAGAGTTACATAATAAATTCATGTTTTATACTATTTTATAAGTCTTAACTTGGCACCTGATCATGGCCTGTACAGTGTGAGCTCTTTCATGAGTTATTTTGAGGTAAATCATTTAGGTTCTGTCAAAAATAATATAGTCTAGAAGTAATATTAGATTTTTTTTTTTATATAAAAACAGAACAATGCCAGTAGATCTTTTCTTTTTTACCTTACCAGTTCTAACATACTGGTGCTGCTTTTGTCTCTCGAAATTGTAGGGATCTGATCACTGATCCATTTATTGGGAAATGCCTGACTTTTGGTGGTGATAACTCAATAAAACTGAAGAGGTCTGTGTCTCCCATAGTAACAGATGTGCTCTTTCAAGGAGGAGTTGAAAGTGTTCTAGGTAATGAGGAGAATGAGATGAAAGTAAAGGTGATTTTCACAGGAAATAGACTCTTCCAGTCAGCATGCTTCTACTTGGAAATAAATTCTTGGACACTCATTTTACCTGAAATAAAATTGAATATTCTTTGGAGCAAGGATTATTATAAAGCCCTTTCTCTAAACTCCTAAGATTCCCAGCCATTCCTGCTGCAAAAGTTAAGCAGGGTCAGAGGTCATTCCTCAGAAAATTTGGGAGCTCTACTTAATTTGTTTGCATTGTAACATGTTTGCCAATTTATGCCACAAAGGATCTCCATGATTTTATTTTAATCTGAAATTTCTATTGGAATAATGCATTTAAAGCTCCTATCCCTGCTCTGATTTAATATTCCAACAGGTCCCCAAAATATATATATATAACACTAAATACATTGTGAATCATAGCACTTTGTAATATTGAAATGTTTGATGAGTTGGGGGAAAAGTTTTTCTCTTTACAACAATCTCAAATTTCATTATTTTCATTCATACGAATTCACATCTCACTCAAAACAGAGAAAATTTGAGTGCTTTGTGTTTGTGTGGAATGGTTAGAAGAATTTTCTTGGTTTCTTAGACTTCATGCAGGCTTCCTGGGATATTGAAGAAGTCCAGGCTAAAGGCATTGAGCACCTTGCCAGCTTTGTAAAGGATAAAAGTGGTAAGGCTCTATTTGATCAATTTATTTCTTTATTCTGCTCCTTCCCTACAGTTTGAGATAATGGGAAGAGGAAAAACTTTCTATTGTCAATAAATGAGAAGGAAATTGCTCTCTTCCTATTTCTCCAGGCCAGTAGCTGATAGGATTCTGTTGGTACTTGTTCTGTACATGCTTTTGTTAACCACCAGAGGGGCTTCACTGGATAAGAAAAATGGGGAAAAAAATAGTGATATTTGAATTGGCAACAAACTGGCATTTGAGGAAGGTGATTTCCACGAGTCCTGAGGCTGCAAGGCTGGCAGAGCAAGAGGAAGCTATGCATGGCTAATTCCTGTGTGTCTCACAAAGCTGTGAGGGTGAAAGCTGTGTATTTTCTCCCAGAAACTGCACATTTTTCAAATGAAGCTTTCAGATCAAGGTTAATAGTTCAAAGCACTGTGTTTAATCAGTTATAAATACTCTGCCATTTGACAGTGACAGCATTTTAATGGTGGGATTGGCTGATGATGTTAAAACTCAGGGTTATTCATAGCTTTAATTGATAATAAAAAGAATAATTTGGCTTTTCCTTAGAGTTACCTACATCTTCAACTTAAGAAAGCTTTACTTGGTAATCCAGTGGGCTTTGGTTATAAATAACAAAATGAATGGACCTGTGGGATTCTCATCCAGTCCTTTTGACAGCAAATTTAACATCTGGCTAAATTTGCACCATGACTTACCCTGAGGGATGCTCTCAGCTTTGAAAGTGCTCCAAATGGATCCCTAGAAACCATCCAGTTTTCCTCATCATTTTATCCCATATTTGTGGGTATGCTGAGTAGCTCTATGGGCTATTCCAAAAGCTCCAAGTGTTCCTGGAAATAGGAGTCATAGTGAAACATTTTCCTCTGCAGATTCTGAACTGCATGGCTTGGGATTGCCTCCACCCTAGAACTTGCTGCATTCCAGTGTTGGCTACACTTGGTTGGCACAGCCTTCACCTGTCTTTAATAGGAGACATTTTCCACACAGATTCAAAAATAAAATCACTCTGTTTTGTTCTCTTTGATTCAAGAACTTCATCTCAAACAATTTCTTTTCCCCCCAGCATTCCCCTGCGTGCTGAAATGCACAGAGGTGATCACTCATGCCATGAAGACTCACATAGATTCTCTGGAGTTACATGTAGAAGGCTGCAATTTATTGCTTGAACTTCTTAGCCAAGGTACAATTATAGGACTTCCTCCTTCTGCTGGGTCTTGTAAAGATTAATGGAGCAGATAATGGGTTCAGGAATGTTTTTAGGGGATGAATGTAAAGAACTAAAGGAAGTTAAGCAGCATGAATTCTCTTGGCCTTCTTTCAGGACTGGCATACAGGAATTCTATGTTAAGAGTTAATTTGAAATATTGATGCTGATGTTGTCCAAACAAGTTTGTTTTCATGTTATGTAGAGTGTTACCAGAGTGCATAAATAAGGCTGTCATTGTTTCAGTATTCAAATTTTAAACCATAAAAGTGGTTTTATGTCTCTTGCATGGTCCCTGCTGTCACTTTCATGGCAATTTACCCCAAAACCACCTGATAATGACACAAGTTAATACTAAGAATACTAAGTTAATACTAATACTTAATGACATAAGTTAATACTAAGAATTGAGTTTCAGGAAATGAAAGTTTAAGATAACTTTTCCTTATTTTATGTGAAGAAATGCTGTTAGCTGAATGTTTTGCTATGCTGATTGCAGGGCAGGGGGGTTCAGATTTCATTCTAAGCCACTGAAATCTTCATTCTATTCCAATGTTTGTGGTGACAGCTCTGGAACAGGGGGTGATGGTGGCCCTGGATGAGTGTGTGGCCAGCTGCCTGTTACACACAGTGAGAAAACACTCTGAAAATGAAGAGTTCCTTTCATCATTCTGCACGTTATTGATGATGGTTTCAGCCAGTGGTGGGTCACCTTGGTCATTCTTTGGGGAATATTGATTTATTTTTACTCTTTGAAACAAATCCAAGATGCAATGCAGAACTTGTGACTCCACAGAGATCTGACTATTTATTAGTTTAATAGTGGTAATATTGGTAGAATCGACCAGATATTGATAAAATATCACCCCTGAAAGTATGATATACAATGCTGAGGCTTCAGGGACTTGCAGGATTCTAATAGATACAATTCTGTATTTCATCTTGGTTTGGAAACAAGTACAAACTGTGCAAATAGTAGTGCTTGAGAAATGAGGGCATAGAACCTGAATTCTATTTTGGACTGTGCCATGATGAATTGAAACCATCCTCCCTAATTCTTTTACTTTGTTTTCTTTTCTTCTGAAGTTGTAATTGCTAAATATTTACAGTATTTTTAGTTGTTTTCAGTGTCAGTTCAACAGTCATCAAAGACTGTTTTTAGAAATGGTTACAGAAGGATTTAGCAGCAAGGGAGTAACCTTAAAAAAAAATGATTACAAAGAGTCATGTCTGACACCAGACTATTTTTATCCAGCGTTTCCTAATTCTGAAGCTTGGTTTGAGTCGTTAAAATGCAAACAGGTGAAAAATTGTAATTTACACCCTCTCAGTTCCTTTCCTGCTCGGTGAATTTTAAGTCTGTGAGGAAAAATAATGGCCAAACATCCATGTGAAAATATCAGCTGTGTTAAGTGCATCTTGTTAAAGAATTCGGTCTGTTCTCCTGCTTCCTTTTGTCCAGCTGATGGGCTCGTGTTACCAGTCTCTTATCTCAGTTTAAATACATTTAGTGCTGCCTATTTCGAGGCCAGTGAGTGGGACAAAAATACCAGGTTCTATAGAATTTCTGTGGTTTTCAGAAGTAACTGCGGAGAATCTCAGGAAAGTTGGAATAATTCCAGACCTTCTGTCAATTTTAAGACGTTTTCTTCATAATGACGAGATCTGCTTCTCTTGCTGTGCCGTTCTCTGGAGCTTGGCTGTGAGTGGTAAGTAGAACACAGCAAGTATAGTGCCTGCATCTTGTGACTGAGGGGCAGCAGGAACTGTGCCTGATCGAGTTCAGACATTCCTGTCACTGGCACTGGAGTTTTCTTCTGTTCTTGTTGGCAGGGAACTGAAATGAGATGATCTTTAAGGTTCCTTCCAACCCAAACCAGTCTATGGTTTTGTGATTCTGGAAGAGTTAAACCACAGCATTGCTAGAATCACTTTGTGATCCAGAGTTAAATTAAAATATACATTAAATTATATTATAAATTAAATAAATTAAACTATAAAAATAAAAATGAATGCAGATTTATTTTTAAGCAACCCTTTGTGTGATAAGGTGTCAAAGCCAAATTTTTGCTCTTCAGGCCAAGATGTGACCTGATTTTATATTTACTGATTTGTTTGTGATGTGTTCTTGTAGAGGTGTGTGGTGTTCTGACCATCGAGGAAGGCTGAAAGCACAGATTGTGCACAGTTGCACTTGGTGTGTTTTATTCCCTCTGTGCAGCAAATCACTCGTTGGATTTATGGGACAGCTGAATCTCCACCCTGCAGCCTGGATTCTGTCAAAACTGTGGTTATTTCTGGAGGTCTCTTGCTGTGATCCCTATGCATAATTTAAATGGCAAAGAACACTAGTTCCTGGAGAAGTTCAGCTTTCTCCAATAAACAGAATTATTTATTAGGCCTGTAGCATTTGGTTTGGTTCTGGAAATTTTTGATTCCTTCCCTCTGCTGCCCTCCAGACTAAAACAATGTTATATTATTCCAATGCCAACACCCATTAAGGTTTTACTGATAAAATTTGATGTACAATGATATTATTACTTAATTAAATGACTCTGCCTGATGCATTTCCTTTCTGTTAAGGTAATTCAGAGAATAATGAAGACCAAGCAGTGTTGGAAAGTGCTGTCCCTGTCACCTCTGCAGTCCTTCAGAAACACCTCCAGAACGGAGTTGTTGCAGAGTCTGCCTGCTCAGCTCTGTGGGCACTGGCACTCCAAGGTGTGTGCTCCCAATCTCCTCACCCCCTGGGCATGGAAAAGCTGGGATGTGGCAGTGGTGATCCCTGCAGTGCAGGCTGCTCGGCTGGAGGAGGCTCTGCAGATGGCAGCAGAGTTAGGAACTTGTGTCCTCTCTTGGTTGCTCTTCCCTGCACTCGCTCTGTGACTCCCTAATGGAGCCATTTTTGATGAACTGTAGCAATTAAATCACCAGACACTGCTAATGGGGACTGCATTGGTGGGCAGCCAATTTGCTTGGTTGATTTGGAACAATATTTCATGTTAAAAAAGATATAATCCCTGTCATTATCATTTGCACTAAGGAACCCATCCTTGCAGTACTACTGTCTTATTTCTTCCTCATTGCAAGAATATTGTCACATTTACCTAATGCCTGCCCTTGTGCCATCATTCCACAGGGAAAAGCTGAGCAAAACACCCTCAGTAGTCTCATTTCTATTCCCCATCAGCAGAATAAGTTGAGTATTCAGGACTCTTTATTCATTTGGCTTGGAGGATATTGAATATTTGGCCTTTTCTGTGTGTTTTGTTTATTTTCTTTAAAGGTTGTGTAACCAGCAGTGACTGTGAGCCCATAGCAGCACTTTTGCTGGAGGCACTCAGGATGAACCCAGAAAGAGCAGTGCTGGTGAAGAATGGCTGCCTGGCATTAGCCAGCCTTGTGAGGCTGTCAGGTAACATCCAGCAATTCTGCTTTTATTAATTACAAATCAGCTTCATCAATGTGAAAACAATCAGTAAAATCACTTCTGCCCTGCATGACAGTGTCAGCTGCATATCTGGTCCTCTACTTGTTCCTAAAGGCTTCAGAATAGCTTTTAGGAGGACTGAAAATAATGGGCACAACTTGCTGTAAACATGTGCCAGCTGGTGAGGGATGGGAAGCAGATCATGCAGTCTGCAGCTACAACGAGCCCAGCAGTGTTTGTCCTCCTTGCAGAAATTGCAGCTTTGGCAATTCTCCTGGACTCCAAAGGCAGTGGAATAGAGCTGATCAAAGATGAATATCACCTTCACTTCGATGAGCCAGGCGTGGCAGAAGCTCTGTGCCTGCTGATGAACGAGATGGTTCAGTATGGTGAGATGGCTGGTGCTGGTACTTGCTGAATCTCCTCCTCTATCCCTAAATCAGTAAAACCACAACAGCAGCTGCTCAGGGACATGTTAGTTGCTCTCAGGAAAGACTTTGTGTCTGAGAAAAGTTCCATTTCCTCCTCCTGAGACTCCACTTGCTCCAAACAAATACCACTCTGATGGTGAAACGTTTTAACTTCATCTTATCTTGCCTTCTCCTTGTTATGTCTGCCCTCTCCCTGTGCTCCTTTAGCTCCTGCTCCATTGGCAGTTGTGCTTTAACCATAAATTATCCTGTTCATTGACACTGCAGATGAGGTTATGCTGGATATGAGGTCCCACAAAATGGAAGAGCTGCTGTCTGAAATAAAACTGCAGTTTCCATTTAGCACGGTATGGAGATGTCTTGGTGATTATAATAAAGTATATTAGTATATTATTTCTGGTGATGGATTTTGGTCATAGTGCAAAAATTGAGAGAATTAGCTGCATGTGGAGTGAAGGTTTGAGTTTGTAAGGATAATTCTAACTACTGAGAACAAGTGGTTGAAAGTTGTTTTTCCTGTTGTTTATGCTGAAATTTAAAAAAATTATGTTCTGGTCTCTTGCAACATTACATTAATTTATTACAGTTTTCATGCTAAACCAGGTTCAAGTTTACAGGAATAAATACATTTTTACAAAAAATCCAATTTATTTTTGGTTTGGAAGTGGCATCATTAACAAATAAACAAAAAAACTTTTTGAAAGTTTGTGGGAAGATTTAACTTACATTAAATTTCACCAAGTAGTCACACTGAAAAAAGGGAAAAACCAGCAAAGTTATCAGAATGATTTAATGTTACACTAATGTTTCTTTGGCAATGGCTTGCTGGCAAGAAACCAGTAATTAGATTTGTTCATCAAGCCAGTAAGACTGGTTAGTCTTAATTTTGCTGATTTTAGTTAGGTATTTACGGAATTGGTTTCAAAGACAGTTACTGTTCTCCAGGGTCTCCTGCAGGCATTGCCTGCACCACTTGAATCAACACTGCAGCCACAAGGTAGTGCAGAAAAAAATAATCACAGAAGAGGAGAAAGCTCCCTCTCCTGTCGTAACAGCAGCAGCCACTTTAAAGAGCTATGTTAGACACATTGTTTTTATTAATAAATGAACACAAAAAAGAGTGGAGCAACAAGGTAATCTTCTATTTGACAACTCTTACATTTCCTTCCAGGAGATTCTGACCCTGGTGGATGCCACACTTTCCAAAGTGAGGAAGGAGAAACGCTTTGTCTGAGAACAAGACTTGGACACTGCTGGATACAAAAGCCTGGATGCTCCATTAGAAGATTCTTCTCACCAGAAAGATGAATACTGGGCTATTAACAATATATAAACAGGTATTTATTGTTGGTTTAGGCACCACAACTGTGTGACTAACAGCAATAATTAAGAATTCACCTTGTAGTAGACCTCACTTTGTGGACCTCAACATAATTGAAATAAAGACTTTAGTCCTGGGAGTTTTGACAAAGCAATGGCAGTTTCTTCCTTCATCTACCACAATTTAATTTTTTTTTTAACTTATTCAGTGTCTGCTTCTCTTGAAGAAATTTAAATGAAGATCTTCCCAGATGCAGGCATTTTTTATAAAGGTTGTTTGAACACAGTAGCAGGCACCAGGCACAGGAACTATCCAGCAGCTTTCTGGGACAGCAGCATTTCTGTACTTCCAGGTTACTGTAGTATTGTCTTTGCATTGATTTTATGAAGTAGCTGCTGTCAGTTCTGACTTCTCTAAATGTGGAATGTGACATGAAACCAGCAAGTGCTGCAGATGGGAGATTCTACCCTGTGTTTTTAAGTTTTACATTTTTTGTTGTTAGCTTTGTTCTTAAGAGCAGCTTCCCATTTCTTTTTCTCCAAGGTGTAAAGTCTCATAGCAGCTTGTGCATCCTGGATCTGAAAAACAACAGACCAGACAAACATGTGAGATAATAAGCAGCTAAGTCTTCTGACATTTTAATACATCCTTCCAATTAACTTTTCATGATCTCTTTTTTACTTTTAGGCTCTGTGCCTAGTGAAAGGGAGAAATGGTGTATTTAGAGTCCAGGGCCCACCACAAGGCTCTGCACTTCTGATTGTTGCTTGGAAAATCATAATGACAACATTCTCTTGATACAGTATCCGTGAGCTCCCCTCCCAATTTTGCTTCCCCAATTCATTCCTCTTTTCCATCCTCCTGAAATAAAGGATCTACTGAGGCTCAGGTGTAGCCTCTCACACTGTTTATCCATCCTGCCACAGTACAGAAGTGCACAATGCTGCTTTTAAGGAAAGCAGTTGATACTTGATCATTACATTTTTTCCTTAAGGATTTTAAAATAACAAGAATTCAGAGTTAACCAAAACACAGCTGACTTGTGCAAAAGTTGTTTCTGAAATAAGGAAACAAGTGAGCAAGTTTAGATGACAATCTCACTGCTGCTGAGTGTCAGAGGTTGCTGAGTGTCACTGGAATGAAGGCACAGCGTTCTGGATTGAATCCAGAACCCAGAGCTGCATGTTCTGAGGAGGTACCTACCGAGCAGTGCTCTGCTGTCTGCACCTGAACGTTGAGCAGCTTCTCACAGAGCAGCTTCAGGGATGGCCTGGAACTCTAGAAACAGATCAGAAACCATCTCACAACTCTTGGAACAGAGATGGGTGTAGATATAAAAACATGATGTTCCTCAAAGAATGGCACATCTTAGCTTCTGCTGGTGAAATATTAGGAATAATTATTGAATTATGAGATTTATGGGTACACAGGTAGGAAAGGTCAGGTAAAAGCAAGCACAGGAGTGAGGCAGCTTTGGAGTCTGTTAATTGAGCACCTTCCCAGCAGTCTCTTACCTTGACTCTCTGTTTGAAAGGTTTGTATCTCTGTGTGTCCCTGATCTTCTTCTGAGGATGATCAAGAAGCAGGACCTAGAAGAAATCCCATTTTCAGTCTAAAACGTGCTATGAAACTTCACAGAGCTGAATGTGCAGCTGTCTGTTTCCTTCCATCCATTGTAAGAGATCCTTTAAAACCATGGAAGGACAGGACCCAGATCACAGAGACACAGGCTAGATTCAGGACCACACTTTCCAGGAGTTCAGGTGTGTGCCCTTGATCCAGAATGATGTATCAGAATGAGAATTTTCAGTGTACCTTTAGATCATTCTTTAAGGCATGTCCGACTAAAATCCTTCCCTTCAGGATCTCAGCAACCTCCTTCTGAACCGTTTTAAAGTCTTCACCTAAAAAGGTCACAGAAGGAAACACTTTCAGTGAGCAAACACTGCATCTTTTCTGGGAAGTAACTGTATCCTTGGGACTGTAGTTATGCACATTGTACAATACACTGAATCCCTGCTTGCTAGAATATAGAGAATTCCATAAAGAGCACAGCATGAAAAGGAAATTATTTTTTTAATTATTATTTCCATACCATATTCCACCAGTTAATTCCTTCAAGGGCATTAGTGATCACTGCATAAAAGTACTTCTCCCCACAATTTTTATTAGCATTAAATTTAACATAAACCTCAGCATTTTGTTTCCCCAAATTAGGTCTCAAACTGTTCCAAGCTCAGCCAATGAGGCTTCTCTAACAACCCACTGGATTCTCCCTCTTTCAAAAACCTTTTGGGGCAAATCCCTGGTACCTGTGTTTATATTCTGAGGCCGTATGCCACTGACAGCTGTCCTGTAGTCTGTCACCTTCTCTGTAGGCTTCACATACTTGTCATAAACACACTTCCCAAACTGGTTGACGATGGACACTCGAGCCACGATGCTGTCCTCGCCCTTGGGGCCCACCCCAACCATCTCACAGTCCATGGCCACGGCTCGGGTCAGCCTGGAAGGCAAAGGGACAGCTTGGGGACACCTCTGCAGGGCCCAGCTGGAGCTCACAAGGTTCACAGCTTGATTTGAACAGAGGCAGGGAGATGTCAGCTCGCTGTGCAGTTACCAGAAGCCTCTGCTGCCTTCTCCTTCCCCCTGGAATGCCACTCACCCATCAAAAGCCTTTTCCTTCACCAGCACCTGCTCCACAGACTGGCATTGCTCTGTTTCAAGTCCCAGGTTCCTTCTGGCAATTTTTGCTGCCTCAGGTCCTATTGCTGCTTCAATATCTTTTGGATCGACATCATCAAACCAGATGTCAGCCCTGGGAAGAACAGATTTAATGACATTCAACAGTCTCAAAGCAATCTGGTGTCTGTTGTACAGAAAGTATGTTTACTTTTTAAATCAAGGGATAAGCCCTGTGAAAATGAAGTCTGTGACTGTCACCTCTGCAGGTTTCTTGCTGTGTCTGAGGAGTAGGGGCAACATGTGTCTTATTTCTTCCAGAATTTAGTCTGGAAGAGTGCAGCTGTTTTGAATGTACCTCTCTGTGCTCCTCCCAAAATGAATATTCACATCTGGCACTGTTGAGTTTGGGATAGCAAAAAACAGCAGCATAAACTTTAGATGAGAAAGCTATTTATTAAGAAAATTTTGTCTTTGATATATTTAGGGTCACTAGAGCAGGGCACAGTTATTGGTTCTTGGGTGAACACTTCTTTAGCATCATTGGTTAGTTACAAACACACTTAAGAATAACAAGTTGGAATAACAAGATGTAAAAACACCACTTGTAAAATATAGTTTACCAAAACACATGAGATGGTTTACATAAACTTCTCCTGGTTCTCAGCTCTGTTGGTGAGAAAGCAACTTCTTCTCACAAACAGGGTTGGGAGCTGGAAAATTTCTCTCTGCTCAAACTTGTCAGTGTGCACACACACCCAGGGCTGCTGCCTCAAGTACTCACTCTTTGGGCTGCTCCTCCACATGCTCCTCAGCTTTCCTCCTCTTGTGTTTTAGCTCACCCTTCTCCTTCACAACAATGCCATTTTTCTTTTTTTCTTTCCCGTTGCTTTTGCTGCCATTTAAGTTCTTACTTGCTGTAACCCCCTTGGATTCTGGCTTGGCTGAAGGAAGAGAGTCTTTAGCAGAACCATTGTCCATTTTAGTTGTGGATTTGGCCTTTACCACGTTTCCATTCCCATTGACTGCTGGGACTTGTGGGTTTTTGGTTGCTTTGGGTGGCTGCTTCTTTTTGGTGTCTGTTTGACCCGTGCAGAGAGGCTTGTTGGAGTTATTTGCCTTTTGTTTCAGTAGCTAAAACGACATTAAAGAAAAAAAAAAAAGAAGAAAAGATAAAGGAAAAGAGCCTGGAAAAGAAGGCTTTAGAGTGACACAATTGTGGTCTTCCAGTACCTAAAAGGAGCCTTCAAGAGAGAGAGAGAGAGAGACTATTCACAAGAGCCTGGAGTGACAGGACAAGGAGAATGGGTGCAAACTGCCAGAGAGCAGGAGCAGATGGGATACTGAGAAGAAATTCTTCTCTGTGAGGGTGCTGAGGCCCTGGCACAGGGTGCCCAGAGAAGCTGTGGCTGTCCCTGGATCCCTGGAAGTGTCCAAAGCCAGGCTGGACGGGGCTGGGAGCACCTTGGGAGGGTGGAAGGTGTCCCTGCCATCGCTCCGTGCTAACTCCGCCGCGGAGCTGCGTTTAGGGACTGCCAGCATGGCCCCGGTGCTTCCCTGTCCCATCCCCCCCACAGCTGTCTCCCGCTTCCCCCACCGCATCCCCCGGCTCCCCTCACCTCCTGCAGCGCCTTCCAGTTGGAGGAGAACTCCTGGGGGTTGCGGGGAGGACCCACGGCCGCCATGCCGGGGCTTTTCGGCGCGGCTTTCCCAACGGCCTTCCTTTTCTTCCTCCTCTTCTTGCTCTTCCCGCCGGCCGCGGCGCTCGGCCCCGCCGCCTGGGGCTCCGCAGGACTCTGCTTCACCATGTGGAGGTCAGCGGGGTGGCACCGGGACCGGGATGGGGATCAGGGGGCAGCGAGTCCCAACCGGGCCGGCGCTACCGCAGGGGGACCGGCACGGCGCCGCACCGCCCCGGCGGGGAACGCCGGCCCCGCGCTTAGGTTCCGGGCCGGGGAGTGAGGGGAGGGCAGCTCCGGAGTTCCGGGGCTGGGGGGTCGCGGGGTGACCCCCACCACACCCGGGTGTGTCCCCAGGGCCACACGGCCTCCCTCCCCTCCCCCGAGCCGCCCCTTGGCCGCCGGGGCTGGCGCACACTGCGGAGAAGCCGCGGACATTGCGCAAGGGCGGCCGCGGCCCCCCGCGCCCCCGCTGCGGGGCTGTTTGCTCGGGGCCTGTTTGCGCTTCCCTTCCGCCCCACGTGAGGCCTCGGGCCGGGAGCTCGCCCTGCTCGGCGCGGAGGCCGCGGCTCCTCCAGCATGACCGTCAGCTTGGCGCTGCGGGCGCTCGCGATGCTCCCGCTGGGGCTGTGCTGGCCGCCGCTCCCAGAGGTGAGTCCGACCTCCGGAACAGCTCTTCCAGGAACGCTGCGGTGTTTCTAAGAAAAGTTAAAATAAATTAAAAAAAAAAAAAAGAAGAAGAAGAAGAAGAAGACGACACGATTCTAAGCCAAACTCGAGCTCGCTAATCACGAAGATAAAGCTGTTTCCTCTGCGGGGCTGTTGTGCAGCCCGTGCTTAGCGCGGAGTAAAGCCACGAGAACTTGGCACTGGGACTTGCCGAGCTGTTTGCTGGCGTTCCCTCCACGTTAGGTCCGCTGAAGGGATAGTCTTGTAGCCATTTGTTTTTCGTGAAAAAAACAGAAAGCTCTTCTTCTCCTTGCAGAAATTCCTCAGCGCTTTGGATGCGGAAGATGTTTTCTCTTACTTTGGAACCAGCTCAGTGTCTGATGGTATGCAGGGCTCAGTCCTTCCTCGGTTTAGAACACATCTGTCAGCTGATTTTTAATCCTGTGTGTTTGATAGTGCTAAGAACACTGATTAACAGCCCCTGATCTGACAACGTTTGGTGTTCTTGGGTCCCAGTGCTAGTGAGACAATCCCGAGTTGCAGTGTGAGAGTGGTTGAAGAGCTGGGTCAGAGTTTAAAATCTACAGAAGGAGATATGTTCAATCTCTGCACATTGCTGCTGCAGTCCCCACTCTCTGTACTGGTGTTTCTCTATGAGACTAACGAATCTTCTGATGAAAGCTTTAGCTTTAGGGTAACTTTAAATACTTGTTAATTATTTTTTTAAATGAATGCACAAAGAGATTTGAATTCTGGATCTGGGTTGATGATAGTTCAGAATAAAGATGCGTTTTGATATCTCAAATTCCTAAAAGAAGGGTATTGGCTCCTTGTGAGTTCACCTAGTGCTCATCCCAGTGTCTTTTTCTGGATTGTGATAATTCCCACTCAGTAATACTTAACATCTGTAGGGATGAAACTGTCTCAGCTTTTTTTAGATGAACTCATCTCCTCACTGAGAGAGCAAAAGCAGCAATAAATTTGGTGCCAGGTTCTGTTGTGTGTTCCCAGTCAGATTATCCTCACTTTGGAATACCCAAAAGCACAGAAATTCTCTGGCTGCTGACACCATGACCCCAAGAGGCCACAGTTGTCATTTGTAGGGTATTTTTCCTGGGGTGATAGACCTTACATTGAGTTTTTGGGTATCATCATTTCTCATAACTCTTGCCCTTATTCTGATCTTGTTTCATTTCTTTCAGTACCCGAGTTCGTTGTGGCTGAGCCAACTTGCCCTTGTAAAGAAGAACATTTTGGGCTGAGGCCCTGCCGGGTCCAGCACTGCTCCATCCAGGCCTGGGGCCAGCTCTATGCCTTTGAATTTCTAGAGGACCACGCCCTCCTTTCGTCCTCCTTTGTGAGCAGCCAGGTGGTGAACTCTTCCTTTGTTTTACTGAAGAGATTCCCAGGGAACTGCTTTGCAGGTGGAAAGCTCCTGCAGCCTCCTGGGGCCACGAGCAGGGTCACCTTCTGTGAGGGGCAGCTGGTGAGTATGAGCTGAAGGAGCCTTTGCAGGGTGGCAGCTTCATGCCCCAAACGTGTGTGAACCATCCACCGAATAAACCTTTGCCATCTCCATGGATAACAAATGTCTTTGGAATAACTCAGAGGGGGAATTTTATCTGCTTCAGCAAGGAGTCGTCACCGTGGGCGAGGAGAAGATTCACATCAGGCCAGTCAGGAGCAAAGATGTGGCTCTGCTGAAGGACCTTGGCTTCTCCAGCCCCCACATCCTCTTCAAAAGTGCAGCAAGAGAGGCAAAGGCAGCGAGAGGTAACACATGGAGAGGGAGCCCTGCTGGAAAAGCTGTCTCCTGGGGGATTGCTTCCATGAGCTCAGAGGAAAAATTTGTGTTTACAAATACAAGAACATCTCTCACCAGTGTGTTTGATGTGGGTGGTTGTTATTTCGATAGCACCAGGTGTGTTGCTAAAGCTGCTGACAGGTGAAAGATGCCAAGAGAAGTGGGAAACCTGAGCGAGCCCTTGGAGAAGTGAACTTGCAGCTGTGTTATTGCAGCCTTTGGGGAAAGGGACTGGATCTGTAGGGCCTTTTATGGAGCTTTTGAACCTCCCCGTGCCCCTTTGTGCTGTCCAGCAGGGTGGGCTCCTCCTCGCCTGCAGAAGAGGGCTGAGGCAGCTGTCAAACATCTGGAACTGATGGTGGTGGCAGGGCCAGATGTTTACTTGTACCACAAAGAGGACACGGAGCGATACGTTCTGGCCAACCTGAACATTGTGAGTGGCTCTGTGCTTGGGGTGCTGCCCCAGAGCAGTGGGCTCCAGGCTGTGTCCCAGGCAGGAGGGCACTCTCAGGGTGGTTGGGCGTTACCTGTCCCTGGTGCAGAGCTCATGGGCAGGGCATTCCTCTGTGCCTCCCTGGGCACAAAATTCCCCAAATTGCTTTGTACAAGGAGCTGCATGAGTAAAATAATATCTTAGAGGATTTAAAACCCACATAGAAATTGTAGCCCCGAGTTTCATTACTGATGTTGGAACTCACAATGAAGAGTTTTCTCACCCTGTTGCTTTCAGTGGGGTTGAGCTAAATCCACGGAATCAATCTCATATTTTACATTTCAGTGTTTTATTTCTATTCCATAATTTTCATGTCTCTTTTTGTTATTATTAAGAATTTGGCTTTACATTTTCTATATATGAAAGGTATTTAGCGTTCACTCTGCCCTATGAAACTTTTCGTGCAGATTCTTCTCTCTGCTTCAGAGTATCTGACAAATCCAACCTCATCTCTCGACAGATTTATTCACGTTTGTAGTGCATATATTAATGTTGTAGTTACCTTTGTAGTGAGTGCAGCCCAGCTCTTGGGAACAGGGAGTGGGAGTCCCCAAAGCCCTTCTTTACTGAATCCTTTCTGTCTCTTCTCAGGGAGCAGAGCTGCTCAGAGATGCCTCACTGGGGGCTCATTTCAGGGTTCACCTCATGCAAATGCTGGTTTTGAGAGAGCCAGAGGTAAGGAGAGGACTGAGTCTGAGTGTTGCCCAAGCTCAGGGCTCTTTGGAATGTGCCAACTTGTGCCTTCTCTGCAGGCAGAGCTGAACATCACAACCAACATCACCTCCTCCCTCATCAGCGTCTGTGAGTGGAGCAGGAAGGTGAACCCCCAGAACGACTCTGACCCCCAGCATGCTGACATTGTCCTCTACATCACCAGGTGCTGAGCTCCCTGCCCTGGGAGGGACTGGGAAATAGGATTAGGTCATTTTGTGCAGTTCTGCTTGTCTGAGGACATTTGGATTTTTTAATGTGGATTCATTGTAAGTTTTGAGCATTGGGCACTCGTGGGACCCTACTGCTGCCATCTTGCCCCAGGGAACTCCCATGTGTCAACAGAAATGTTAAATAGCTGGCAAAGCCAGACCAGGAAAGCTCAGATCAATTCAGCTGAATGTCTAAACCTGACTTTCCTTGCTGTGGGCATTCTTTGCTCTTTCCTCTCTATGTCTCCCTTACTTTAGGTTTGACCTGGAGTTGCCTGATGGGAACAAGGAGCTTCGTGGAGTGACTCAGTTAGGGGGAGTGTGCTCCTCCTTCTGGAGCTGTGTGATTACCCAGGACACTGGCTTTGACCTTGGAGTCACCATAGCCCATGAGATTGGGCACAGGTCAGTAGGAAACTGCCAGAGCAGCCCAGAAGGTTTTATTCAGGTAAAAACATCTTCCAGTTTAAGGAAAAAAGCAAAAGGACCACTTGACATAAAAGGGAATTTCCCAGGGATTATTCTAAACCTGTTGGTCATCGTCGTGGATTATTTTGGAAAGAGTTCCTTGCATTTCTTGCATTCCTGCATGCTCTGTGACAATCAGAAGCTGTGGAGAGAAACCGTTTGTGACAACAGTAGAAGGAAGGGCTGCAGAGGGAGCTCAGACCTTGCTTAGGGAAGGGAGGCTCTGAGGGAATGCAGCCTCTGGGTTTCTTCTCCTCAGGGCTCTGTGCTGCTTCTGTTACAGCCTTGGAATTGCCCACGATGGAGAGGGGAATCTGTGCAGCAGCAGTGGTTACATCATGGGCTCAGCAGGAAACCACAACAGCATCGACCTCACCTGGTCTCCGTGCAGTCGGGAGCAGTTCCTGGCCCTTGTCGGGTAAGGGAATGGTTGAGTTCTTCAGTTCCCTGTGCTGGGAGCTCAGGAGAGAAAAACTCAAAGAATAAAAGAAAATATTATTGAAAAATGAGGAACAGTGAAATGCTTGGGGTTTGTTTCTCTCTTAGCACTTGTTGCTGAGGTTAAACCCAGATTTTGCTTCGCCTAGCTGGAAGTTGCTTTGGTTGCTGCCTGGCGTGCCTGGGCTGTGTGAGATTTCTCTGAGACACTGGCTCAGCCTGCACATTTTATTTACAGCATCAGAGCATCCAGGCTCAGACAGGCACTGCAGGCTGTGCTGGCTAAGTGCAGGACAGGAATGGGATAGAGCTCCAGCAGCAGGGAACTGTGAACATCTCCAGGCAGCTGCTGCAACTAAATCCATCCCAGCCCACAGCGAGCATGTGTTGTCTGGGAAAGCAGCAGCCAACTCTCAGAGTGAAACTCAGCACAAAGTTTGCAAACATGTCGCTGTCCTCACTACTCACAGCTGGGAAAGTGATATCCCTCGTGTTTCTATCAGTACAGGCCAAACAAGCTGCTTGAATGACCTGCCGGACATGGACGGCAGCATCCCAGGGTGGAAGCCTGGCTTGTACTACGGAGCAGATGAGCAATGTAAAATAGCCTTTGGGAGTGTGGCCACAGCTTGCACCTTTGCTGACAGCAATGTTGTAGGTAGAAAGTTTGTCTCTCTTGCTAAGGGCACCAGGGAAACATTCAGGAGCCAAAATTCGGGGGGAGCATTTTTATTCCGAAGGGGTTGAAGGTGCTTTTCTGCCACAGACTTCTTGGCAAGGCTTTTGAAATGTTTCCCTTTTCTCCATCGCCTCCTTCCTGTAAGGTTTTCTCAGTTGGGTGCTGCTGTGCACAGCTGGCCTGGCAGTGCTGGGTGCACCCACTCAGGGTCCTGCCTTGGGGAATTCTTGTTCACTGGATTCCTCCAGCTTCCCTGCCACGGCTCAAATCCCTTTGTCTGGGAAACACAGCGTGTTTAATAGCTGCCATCTGGACATGTTTTGTTAATGAGGAAACACTAAGGTGGGTGAAACTTTAATTGCTTCAGTTGATCATCTTCCAGCACTACAGCTGGTGATCACTACAGCGATGGTCTTCTGACTTGCCAGTAGCAGGGAAAATGAAGGAACTTGCATTGTTGGGTGTCTGTGAGAAAACCTGGGACATGCACTATTTAGACTTTTGGGGCTGCTATTTTGCTGAGCCTGACTCCCTGAAATCCCTAATTCTTGTCACACCAGGACATCTGTAAAGTTCTCTCGTGCCACGTACAACCAGCAGACAAATCCAGCTGTACTCGGCTGCTGGTTCCCCTCCTGGATGGGACTGAGTGTGGGATCAACAAGGTAAGGAGGCTCCCACCAGGAGTGGGTGTGGGGCCTGTGGAGCTCAGGCAGCAAAGCTTTCTCAGTGTCTGGAAGGTGCCTGGCACTCGCTGTCCCTTGGCCAGGCAGCTAAAACCAGTCATAAACTGGTACCATTATGTCCTGATCTTGGTCTTTCCACCTTGTCTTTATCTCTGGAGTTGCTCTGCAGTTCTATAGCCTGATATCTGAGCTTTCCTTCTACTTGAAATGACCTGCCTGCCTTGCTTTTTAACCCCACCCTCATGTTAGACCCTGATTAGGAATGGGGCTCTTCAGCCTCTTGTGAGAAAGTGCCTCATTCACCTTGGGATTCTCTGTTACTGGCCTGCCAGAGATGGGAAAAAGGTTGTGCCAACCTTTTAGATCCCAGCCCTGCTGGGTTCACTGCTGCCTGTTCTGTGTGTTCTTGGTCCTAGTGGTGTTCCAAGGGTCAGTGCAGCTCTCTGGAGGAACTGAACCCCATGGCTGTGGTCCATGGGCACTGGTCTGCCTGGAGCCCCTTCTCCCCCTGCTCGCGCAGCTGTGGCGGGGGGGTCGTGGTGAGGCAGCGCTTCTGTAACAACCCCAGGTGAGGGTGGGGACCTGGCTGTCCTCAGGTCCTAGCTCCGAGTCTCCCTCTTTGTCTGGGACAATCCTGCCTCTGCTGAGGAATTCTGTCATTTCCTCAGGCCTGCTTTTGGGGGACAGGAGTGCCACGGTGCCAGCGTGCAAGCAGAGATGTGCAATACACAGGTAATGAATCATCTGAACTTCTCTCTGCACACTTGAACTCTTTGAGGGCTCTGTGTTTTGTGGCTGTCCTTCCCACTGCTGGCTGCTCTGGGAAGGAGGACTAAAGATCTGGTGTACAGCCTCCATCTGTCTGACAGCACGAGAGGTATTTGTGCCACTGAAGGCAGCAGGATTATTTAAGACCACTCTTCACGTGTAATGAAGCATTTTCTCTATGCCCCCATAGCAGGACAGATGCTGAGAAAATAGTGACTCACAATGGTGCTTTTCTTCAGAGGGACTTTTCTTGCGTTGTTCCTATTTTCCTTACCTGTTTATTTTGTATAAATAGCAAAGATATCGGCATCCAAGCACAATTCTCTGCATATCCTGCAGCCTCCCTTTAAAGTGGTTTTCTTTCTTTGCAGTTGTTTGGGTGTTTAACTTACCAGCCACTGCATTCTGCCTGTAGCTAGAGGGTTAAATGCTGCTTGGGACCCTGTGCTCAATCCCTTCCTTTCCTTACACAACAATCTCTCTGGGATTCAGGCCTGTCTGATGACCCAGCAGGACTTTATGGCTGAACAATGTGCAGCAACAAATTTAAAGCCGCTGTACCTTGACGTAGAAACACCATCCTTTTATACCTGGACTTCTGCTCTTGGCTTTGCCAAAGGTAAGGAATGTCTGAAACCTCAGTTTGTGCAGGGAGTGCTCATGGACCTGTCTGGAGTTAAAAGGTTGTTTCACTGAGTGTTTTGGTTTTCACATGAAACCTGGATACTCTCTGACAGATCACAGAATCCCAGATTGGTTTGGGTTGGAAGGGACCTTAAAACTCAACTCATCCCACCATAGCAGGGATACTTTCTGCTATCCCAGGTTGCTCCAAGCCCCATCCAGCCTGGCCTTGGATGCTTCCAGGGATTGGAGTCCACACCTCTTGGGGTTTTTCCTATTGCTTGATGGGCATCCATGTGAATTCCTGAAAGAATAACTCGTTCCTTGTGCCTGCTGCTCCAGGGGACCTGCTCTGCAAGCACATGTGCAGGGCCGTGGGGAAGGAGTTCATGGTGAGCCGTGGGGACAATTTCCTGGATGGAACCAGGTGTGAGCAGGATGACATGGAGCACCACGGAGATCTCCATCTGTGTGTGATGGGGAGATGCAGAGTAAGTGACTGGGGAGTCCAGGTGAACCCCTGACAGGTGATCTGCACCAAAGGAGTCAGGGGAAATCGTGCTAGGAAAAAACCCAGTGCCCCAAACAACAGAGTGAGCTCTTCTCAGAAGAGTTTTGTTCTTGGTGTGTTGGATGGAGTCCAAAAATCTACAGTTCTGTCTGTGCATCCAATGCCCTCTAGATAAGACATTCTGCTAATTATGCAGTAAACACACAGGGCTATTCATCTCTAATCCAAGAAGTAATTGGTTCATGTGTTGGTGGAGGAGACATCATTAGCTGCTCAGTTTGCCTGCTGTAATTAGCCCCACAAAATGCTGACTGTCTTGGAGGCAAGTTCCATGACTCGAATTACTGGGTCAGTGGCAAGATAAGGAGCAAAACCTGGGGATCACAAGTCGACAAATTGATTTTTGGAGTATCACTGATCAAAACTGAAGTATAGCTTTTGGAGTTTTTTCCCCTGGATTGGACCTGAGGAAGGCATTCTTTCCCGATGACCTTGGATACAACTCCCCCGCGCTGTCTGCATTTTAGGAGCTGCTCAGTGCTGACCCGGGTGGATGTCTTCTGTTGTTTCTTTACATTCCCAGAATACTCTTTGTAAATTTTATGTTTTTCTCATTATCCTCGTGCTCACCGTGTTTTGTGAAGTGCTTCCCCCCATGAACAGCAGAGGGTGTAGGCACAACCTGTTCTGATTTTGGCTGTTTTATTGGCAGCAGTGATAAATATGCATGTTATGGCAGCTTCCAAAGCCTGGGATCAGTGCCTCCAGCATAAATTCAGCAGTTGCACATGTTTTGCTGTTAAACCTGCTGAGATCCTCCTGTAGCTTTGTGTAAATTAGTCTTGTTCATGGGAATGGGGATAGAATCTCTTTTCTGAATTCCGTGGAACTGAAGGATGTGAGCTAGGTTTGGCTTTGTGAGTTTGGGGAGCTAAAGATTCCTTCAGAACCTGCCATTCATGTTTACTGTTCCCCTGGGCTTTTGTTTTTTCCTCCCTCCTTCCCTCCAGAAAGAGTTCGTAGAAGAGAGCACAGAGCTTTGGGTTTAGGTCACAGGAGAGATCTTTTTGGGCTGCTTCTTATGGGAAAGAAAATGTCACAGTTACTGAGAGTTGTGCTCTCAGCTAAGACCTCCCAGTCCCTGGCTTTGCACGCTGCTGTCCAGTGGTAGGTCTAGGTACAAACTGCACCTTTTTCTTTGTTGTCTTCCTAAATCCAAATTGCNTGCTTCTTATGGGAAAGAAAATGTCACAGTTACTGAGAGTTGTGCTCTCAGCTAAGACCTCCCAGTCCCTGGCTTTGCACGCTGCTGTCCAGTGGTAGGTCTAGGTACAAACTGCACCTTTTTCTTTGTTGTCTTCCTAAATCCAAATTGCAAGTGGAAAGGGCAGTTTCAGGAATTCAGGCAATGTTGCTTTTGCTCGCTTGTTTTCTCAGAGCAGGCCTGGCTGACAGACTCTCCCCTCTGCTCAGGCATTCGGGTGTGACGGCCAGATGGGCTCCAGGAAGGTCATGGATCCCTGCAAGGTCTGTGGGGGTGATAACTCCACCTGCACCCAAGTGATTGGATCCTACACAGAAGGAAGAGCTCGAGGTGTGTAGGCTCTGCACTGTGCTGCTGTTTGTGTGCAGAGTCAGTGTTCACAACCTTCTGCATGTGACTTCTCCCTTCTGCTTGATTTTATTTTATGGAGGGTATGGAGATGGGTTTTGGGTGGTCCAGTGGAGTGAGGTAGCTGTTGTGTAGGCAGAGTGCTTTTTTGGTCATAATTCTCTGCATGTGGATCAGAAATGTAACTGTTTGGGAAGCTCAGAAAATTACTGGGAGCTGGGGTGGTATCAGATCATAGAATCATAAATATCCCGAGCTGGAAGGGATCCACAGGGATCATTGGGTCCAACTCCTGGCCCTGCACATCCCAGCATGTCCCTGAGGGTGTTATCCTGAGATGTTAAATGTCCATTTGGGAACTGGTCTGGCTCTTGCAGTCTCACCTAGAGATATACACAGAGAACCTAAAAAGAGCCACAGAAAGGTAAGAACAGGACACAGAATCCAGCTCAGTTGTGTTTGCTGTGTCCCCATCACCGTGTTCAAGGCAAGGAGCAGGGTCAGTGGGAATTTAGGAGTTGAGCTGCAATCTCCAGCCTTCCCAACAGAGGTTCAGTGATGGAAGGTGACCACATCTTCCTCCTTTGCACCCTTGCAGAGTATGTGACATTTCTGTCCCTGCCCTACAACACCACCTCGGTCCATGTTGCCAACAGGAGGCCTCTCTTCACACACCTGGGTGAGTGGAATGGAAAGGAGAGGAGGAGAAGCAGGCAGGGCTGAAAGGAGCTTGTGCCAACAAAGAAATGGAATTTCTGGTGCTGTGTTTTGCTCGTGGGATGCTCTCCAGTGGGAAGCTGTAGAAGCCACGTTCCTTGGGATGCCAAACTTGGGTCAAACTGGTTCTTACCAAGTGGGCAGCCGGTAGCTGTCAGCACCAGGGGATCTTGGTGACCACACCATGTCTCTTAACATCACTGCTCCTCTGGCTTCTCCAGCTGTGAAGGTTAAAGGCGAGTACGTGGTGGCTGGAAAAGGAAAAATCTCACTGAATGTCACCTACCCGTCAGTTCTGGAGGACAAGCAGATCAAATACCAAGTGTTTCTCACCGAGGACAACCTGCCAAGCCTGGAGGAAATCCACGTGGATGGGCCAACAGAGGAAGAAATTGAAATACAGGTAAATTGGAGCAGCNTGAAGGATGTGAGCTAGGTTTGGCTTTGTGAGTTTGGGGAGCTAAAGATTCCTTCAGAACCTGCCATTCATGTTTACTGTTCCCCTGGGCTTTTGTTTTTTCCTCCCTCCTTCCCTCCAGAAAGAGTTCGTAGAAGAGAGCACAGAGCTTTGGGTTTAGGTCACAGGAGAGATCCTTTTGGGCTGCTTCTTATGGGAAAGAAAATGTCACAGTTACTGAGAGTTGTGCTCTCAGCTAAGACCTCCCAGTCCCTGGCTTTGCACGCTGCTGTCCAGTGGTAGGTCTAGGTACAAACTGCACCTTTTTCTTTGTTGTCTTCCTAAATCCAAATTGCAAGTGGAAAGGGCAGTTTCAGGAATTCAGGCAATGTTGCTTTTGCTCGCTTGTTTTCTCAGAGCAGGCCTGGCTGACAGACTCTCCCCTCTGCTCAGGCATTCGGGTGTGACGGCCAGATGGGCTCCAGGAAGGTCATGGATCCCTGCAAGGTCTGTGGGGGTGATAACTCCACCTGCACCCAAGTGATTGGATCCTACACAGAAGGAAGAGCTCGAGGTGTGTAGGCTCTGCACTGTGCTGCTGTTTGTGTGCAGAGTCAGTGTTCACAACCTTCTGCATGTGACGTCTCCCTTCTGCTTGATTTTATTTTATGGAGATGGATTTTGGGTGGTCCAATGGAGTGAGGTAGCTGTTGTGTAGGCAGAGTGCTTTTTTGGTCATAATTCTCTGCATGTGGATCAGAAATGTAACTGTTTGGGAAGCTCAGAAAATTACTGGGAGCTGGGGTGGTATCAGATCATAGAATCATAAATATCCCGAGCTGGAAGGGATCCACAGGGATCATTGGGTCCAACTCCTGGCCCTGCACATCCCAGCATGTCCCTGAGGGTGTTATCCTGAGATGTTAAATGTCCATTTGGGAACTGGTCTGGCTCTTGCAGTCTCACCTAGAGATATACACAGAGAACCTAAAAAGAGCCACAGAAAGGTAAGAACAGGACACAGAATCCAGCTCAGTTGTGTTTGCTGTGTCCCCATCACCGTGTTCAAGGCAAGGAGCAGGGTCAGTGGGAATTTAGGAGTTGAGCTGCAATCTCCAGCCTTCCCAACAGAGGTTCAGTGATGGAAGGTGACCACATCTTCCTCCTTTGCACCCTTGCAGAGTATGTGACATTTCTGTCCCTGCCCTACAACACCACCTCGGTCCATGTTGCCAACAGGAGGCCTCTCTTCACACACCTGGGTGAGTGGAATGGAAAGGAGAGGAGGAGAAGCAGGCAGGGCTGAAAGGAGCTTGTGCCAACAAAGAAATGGAATTTCTGGTGCTGTGTTTTGCTCGTGGGATGCTCTCCAGTGGGAAGCTGTAGAAGCCACGTTCCTTGGGATGCCAAACTTGGGTCAAACTGGTTCTTACCAAGTGGGCAGCCGGTAGCTGTCAGCACCAGGGGATCTTGGTGACCACACCATGTCTCTTAACATCACTGCTCCTCTGGCTTCTCCAGCTGTGAAGGTTAAAGGCGAGTACGTGGTGGCTGGAAAAGGAAAAATCTCACTGAATGTCACCTACCCGTCAGTTCTGGAGGACAAGCAGATCAAATACCAAGTGTTTCTCACCGAGGACAACCTGCCAAGCCTGGAGGAAATCCACGTGGATGGGCCAACAGAGGAAGAAATTGAAATACAGGTAAATTGGAGCAGCAGAGCTGGAAGGGGGCCAGGCAGAAGTGGGCAGGTTTGGGTGGCTTTGCTGCAGAATCCAGGGGTGGTGGATTCAGGAGACTTTGTGTCCAAGGCAGGGGAGGTGGTGTTCACTGGAGAGTGATAATATTCCTTTTCTGGGGAATGGCAGGGGGTTGGCTGTCCACAGGCTTCCTGCAGGTCTGGGGGTGATTGCATGGGGAAAACCACACTGAGTTAAACCTTCTGCTTGGCTTAATCCTTTTCGGTGCCCAGAATTCACAGGGTGAGTGCTCTGACTGCATCTGGCCAGGACTGAGGCATTGCAGCGAGGCTCAGGGTTGGATGGAAAGAGGGGGAATTGGCTTCTTCCTCCATTCGAAGAAATAAACCCAAGTTTTCTTGTGCATTGACCACAGTTTTTCCTTGCCCAGGTCTACAGGAGGTACACAAAAGAATATGGCAATGCCACCAACCCAGACATCACCTTCAGCTACTTTGTCCCCAGGGAGAACCTGACCTACCTGTGGATTCCTCAGCAGGGCCCCTGCTCAGTGACCTGTGGGGAAGGTGAGGCAGCAGGACTCAGTCTTCACTTTTTATGGAGACTTCTGCTTTGGTCTGAACTGAATTTAAAAGCAGAGTGCTGGAAATGATTGGTACAGTTGCCAGTGTTAAACTGAACCAAAGAAAAACGTGGTGGAGCTTTTGAATTAAATTAACAAATCAGCAAATGAGCTGAATCATCAGAATGATACTGAAGATGTTTGATCATGGAGAGGATTTTAAAATAGGTTTTAACTGAACTCCCTTTATAGAGACTAAATAATTTTCTCAGATTTTTCAAAGTTATTGAAGACTGTAATTTGAAGTTGGCTAAACATCAGAAGTCTGAGACCAAAGGGGTATCTGGTGTCTAACTAAAGCCTCAGAGCTAATTATGAAACTTCCTTCTTAGAATTCTATTTCTGTGCCATGGGTAATCCTTTCTGTCTCCCCAAAGGAATCATAATGCAGATTGTAACAGCTCACTCTGATAGATGGCCTGACATCTTGTTTGCCAGATAATTCAGATGACACTGTCAGGCCTCTCAAGACTTCTGTGACAAGGATTTAGAAAATGCATTAATGAATATGTATGGAAGCCAATCTATTCAGCTAGTTATGCCTGGAGAGCTTTTCTCCAGAAAATCCCCCAGGTGAACTGAAGTAAAGAACTCAAAATGCTCCAGAGCCTCCAGCTAATGCAGCCACAAACAGAAAAAAATCCAGAACGTCAGGACTTAAAATTACAGAAAGTTGAGAATCTGGGCTGAAATTGCTCCTTGAGAGCTGAAAGTGATGCACAGGCCCTCCTCAGCAATAGTCATTATTTGAAAACAAGGAGGGTAGAGCAAAGATAAGGTTGCTGATTGATTCTGGACATTTGGTGCTCAGGGTCATGCTGCTTGAGATTCAGGAATGCCTGGCTTTCCTTAGCCCATTCACTGAAAGGAGACTCCCTTTAGCCTTCCTTGTCATTTCTTTGAGTTAGAATTTTCATCTGCTTTGCTTTTAGGTTCATTATTGCTAAAAATCTTCTTTATAGCTGTAGCTTATGAATATTTAATTCCTTGCCTGCTGCAGGCACTGGAAGTCTCCAGTTTCTCTGCCAGCACCTCTAGTCTGGTTTTGGGTTGATGATGCCTTTGAGGAGGTTGGTGCTGTCTGAGCACAAAGGCTGTGTGATGATATTACCTGGTCAGTTCTAGGCAACGGCATTTAAAACCAGCCCCCTCCTAGAGCTTATTTGCTGTTCCTCATCAGTCAGGTCATTAGAAGTAATTTGTTCCAAATTATGATTGATGCCCTTGTTCTTTCAAACAGCCAGTTTAGAGCAACCTCTCCATTTTGGCAGGGGATTATCAATCAGACTTCTCCTCTGCTGGGGTGCTCACCTTGGAAAATCACTTTAAAACCCTTGAGGGAGGTTATGTCACAGAGAAGGGGTTTGTGTGTTTACAGAAGTCTGTATTCCCACAAACCCCATTTTCTTACACAGGTGGTTGAGTAAAGCAAAATCTCTTCATCTTCCTACCATAGCAGAGGGGAGCTGTTCACTCTGATTATAACTTCAATTCCTTTTCCTTTTGTGTCCCAGGGGTGCAGCCAGTGGCCCACGTGTGCTTTGATCAGACCAAGAATGAAGTAACAGAGGATCAGTGGTGTCTGGAGCTGCCCCAGCCCCTCCCAGAGCACAAGCCCTGTGCCATGGAGCCGTGCCTGTACAGGTTGGTGTTCCTGGGAGCTCAGCTGAATTCCTGCTTTTCTCTGCCACTTAACCCAGGCTCTGCATTGGTGCTTTGCAAGGTGAAAAAAAGAGAGAAGTATGAAGTAGTTTCCTTGTAATTATAATGGGGTAGCAGATCCCAAACCGTGTTCTGTCTTTCCTGGTCCCATGAGGTAACTGAGATGTCAGCTGAAGGAATTGGAAATAGTCCTGATGTTTTACAGTTATCTGCTAAATGGAGATGCTCTGAGGGCATGGCCAGAAGAAGATGTCTCTCACATCCTCTCCAAAATGGTGCCAACAAAGAGGGTTGACCCTTGGATTGATTATTCTGGAAGGAGGACCAAGGGTCAGACACTGCCCTCAAAGACATTTTAGTGGTCAATAGGAAGTGGTTACACTGTGAACTATAGCTCCTTCACTTAGGTGCTTTTAGACCTTGAAAGCTCTCAGTGAAAGGACTTAAACTGTCCTCTCAGTCACATCCAGACAAAGCTTTTGAAAGAGAGAAGCTGAATACTGTGCACGACCCATTTCTGTAATCAGTGGCCTGAGTAATGAACCTCCCTGATCCAGATGGGAAACAGGGCGATGCAATTGCCTCCCATTTAGGTGGAAGATGTCTCAGAGAGATGAATGCTCTGCTGTCTGTGGGACTGGAGTTGCTCAGCAGAACCTGACCTGTGTGCAGTTCCGTGATGGCCTGGAGACTGTGGTGGATGACAGCTTGTGCCCAGCAGAAGAAAAACCCCTCTCCCTTGTGCCCTGTGTGGTCAATGTGTGCCCTTTGGGCTGGGACAAAGTGAGTTTGCAGGCTTGGCTTTTCAGGAATCTCACTGGGAGCTTTGCACTTCTTTCCACCAGTTAAGAACCAGCAGCTTACTCCTGGAGCCCAGAGGGTGGTTTGCACTGCTGCTCTGCCCAGTTAAAGCTTCATCCTGTCACTTCAGGCAGCTCCATCCCTCTTTAACTGTGCTGCTGGATTCCTCAGTTCACCCTGGTGGTTGGCTTAGGGCAGCTGTTTTTTGCTCTGTTCTGAGGAGGAAGATGCACATTTACTTCAGCCTCTGGAGTCACTTGGGCACATCCAGCTGGAAAATCGGACTGTGTATGTCTGGAGCCCTGTAGCTGGGGAGTGTTCTGTCTCCTGTGGTAGAGGTGAGGCCTTCCTGTGCTGCAGGGAAGTGCTGCTTGGCTGTAGGTGTGAGTTCAGTGCCTGGGAGCCTTGGGGACCTGGTCTTTCCCCCTCTACAGCTCTAAATGTAGCTGTGATCACAATTTTTTTGGACCAGGCAAGAGGGCCTGGCTCAGACAGAATAATTTAGAGGGTGGTCTGGCTGCTGCTGTGCTTCTGAGCTGGGGGATGAGTGCAGTAGGAGTGCCATGGCTTGGGCAGAGTTTGCTTGGTTTGTACACACAGATGTGACACTTCTGACTTACTTTCAACCCTTGCATCCAAACCACGCAGTCAGATTGCTTCCCTTCCTAGGTAAGACTCAGCTGCACTATGTTTGTGTGGCTTTTGACACCAAAGAAGAAACGCAGGAGGAAAACTGTCAGCCAGTGCCAAAGCCAGAGAGCAGGGTGGAAGTCTGTGATCTCAACCCCTGCCCACCAAGGTAAAGCAGTTACCAGGACACAACGAGACACTGAGGGGTCTTTTTTTCCTCTCTCTTGTCTCCAGGGATATGGTAAAGGAAGGGTCAGGCTGTTCTCCTCTTCTTTGGAAGCACAACCAGCTGCAAAAACTGTAGCACTGCTCCATACTCAGAAAGCTCAGAGTCGTTCCTGGGCTGGCACATCTCAGAGTTTGAGTCCAGAGAACTGACAACCTCTCGATCCCTTATTGCTCTGGGGAAGTAGGAACAAATCCTGCAAAAGGTGGTGGCACATGTGCCAGCTGTGCAGTTTCCACCCAGCATCAAGGAAAGTAGCAAGAATTAAATGCCCTCAGAATCTGGAATAGCTGCTCTGAAAACTGAAGGAAATGGATTGCACTTTGCTTAGGGTTTGGGGTGAGCTTGCCCTGCCCTGTTTGCTGTGGGACTGGAAAGCTACTGTGTCACTGTTGCACGTAGAATGAAGAGAAAAGACTCTGAAATTCCAGAAGATCAAAAGGTTTTTTTTATTCTGAGATCCATCCCTTTATAGGGTCTTTCACTAACAGCTGCTTGTTTGATTAAATGACACAATGCCTCTCTACCACCACTGGATGAGATAGAGAGAGCATATTTTGAAAACACACAAGAAAGTAACAAACTAAAGTGAAAAACAGCACCTGTTATCTTGAGAACAAGAGATGCTTACAAAACCTCTATCAATCTTTTCCTGAGAACATGAAATGCCTACAGAACTGTTCTCTTTAGCGGTAAAATGTTTTTCCTTGGCAAAATTCAGGCCTGGTGCTGGATTTCTCTAAGAATCACCAAATGTCAGCCCCATGCTACTGGAACTTCTTTTACAGGATGCCACTCCCAGGGCTTCTGAGTCTGATCATGATCTGAGGGTTCAGTGGTGTGTGTGTTTTGGAGAGAGATAAGATTGTTCCTGCAGCTAAGCCTGTGTGTGTCACCCTGGTCAGGGCAGTGATGGACACAGAGTGGATCCAGTGTGGATTTGGAGTCTGTGGGCTCCTGGCAAAGTGGGAATGCCCTCTGTATCCAACTCCAAACCTGCTCCAGGCTGCATTCCAAGTACCACAGACAGTGTGAGGCAGAGAGTGAAGGGTGAGGGAGCTGCATTACATTTTCTGCAGTGAGAGGGTGGGGATTCATCACTAACTCACTTTTTCCTGCCAGGTGGAAGGTAACCCCAGCTGGGCCTTGCTCCTCCAGCTGTGGGCTGGGCTTAGCAGTGCAGCTGGTCACCTGTGTGCAGATCCTCCAGGGCCAGGAGGTCTTGCAGGAGGAACACTTGTGCCCTGTGGCAGAGAAGCCCCTCACCAGCGTCCCCTGTGTCATCCGAATGTGCTCCTACGAGTGGAGCTTCAGCGAGTGGTCAGAGGTACCTGCTCCCCTTCACATGCAGCAGTTTTACAGCTCTTCCCTTCCCTGGAGGCTACAGGGGAGAAATACAACTTCTGCATTGTCTGTTGGCTTCCCACAGAACTGCTAAACTGTTTCCAAGGATGTTTTCCATCCTTTCCACTGCCCTGTGTTTAGCAGCCGTAGGTTTGCTTCCCACCTTCCTCAGCTAAAGTTTTGGCTGCAGCCTAGAAATGGTTTTGGCATGTTTTCTCCTGGAATGCAGATATTTTGAGACTTTTTTGGGAAGTGGTTCTGCAATTTAAATATATAGTTTGGAAGATCCCCTGGAAGGTGGGGCATCTTGTAGCTGATGGAACAAGAGCATTGACAGGGGAAGTGGTAGAAGAGCATCAGTGAATCCCCCCAGATCCTGCCTGAACCTATGGATGCATTTATTTCCAAATACCAACAGGAATGCAGGGATAAAAGCCTGTGGGTTTGTTCCTCTGCAGTGTTCAACATCCTGTGGGAACGGCATTCAGACCAGGCAGGATTTCTGCCTCAGCTCTCTGACCCGCAAACCTGTGAACCCTCTTTTCTGCCGGCGCTTCCCCAAGGCCGTCGTGGTGCGTGGCTGCTCCGCAGGGCCCTGTCCTGAGCACGAGGGGCCCCTGTCCCCTGGGGCAGAGCTGCAGCCAGTGACACCAGCCACACACCTGACAACAGCTGCAGCTGGCACAGAGCACAGACACAAGGACCTGGATGTCCCCCTGTCTGCAGAGCACAGACACAAGGACCTGGATGTTCCTCTCTCTGCAGAGCACAGGGAGCAGACAAAGCCCAGTGCAGGTGAGGAGGACACAGCCAGAAGGTGCTGCCTGTGTGCAGCTGGGCTGTGGTGGTCCTGCTGCCAGCCAGGGACAGCAGCACGCCAGGGAATGTGTCTGGCTGGCAGGGAAACCCTGCTGTTCCAGCGTGGCCATGTTACCTGAGCTGGGAACAATGCCTCGCTTCCCTGTGCTTCCCAAAACTCTCCTGACTTGGGAGCCTGTGGGACAGTGGGTCATGACTTCAGGGAGTGTTTAGGCAACACTCTCAGGCACATGGTGTGATTGCTGGAGTAGTCCTGTGCAGGGCCACGAGCTGGACTCCGTGATCCTTGTGGGTGCCTTCCCCACAGTTCTGTGGTTCTGGGATTCTGGGATTCTGTGACTCCTCCTGAGCTTTATCCAGGAGATGTGACCTTAGCTGCTAATCGTGCCATGAAGGGAATGGGGATTATTTTCCTGTAGTTCCTCCTAGGTGTGTTTCTCACCTGTCTCTGCTGTCCAGGTGTGTGTGGAAACCTCTTTCTCAGTGCCACTGGGATCATCAACATGACAGGCGTGGAGAGCAGGGACTGCACGGTGGCCATCGGGCGTCCCCTGAGGGAGGAGATCTCGGTGACCATCCTGGAGAGCTCCCTCAACTGCAGTGCAGGTACTGCCTGCAGCTCTGGGACCCAGCCTGGCCCTTTGGCAAAGCTGCACCTCTTCTGGTGCCCTGAAAGGTTCTGGCTGCCTCCGACCCTGTGTAATCTCTGAAACCATTTGACTGAGTTTTTCTGTTCCACCATGTTGTTCCCAGATGGAACAAAATGAAGATGCTGCTTGTCCTCCCCGCACACAGTGGTTTCTTACCTGTTTTGGTGTTAGATAGGAGATGAAAGGAGCTTATGGGGTTAAAGAAGCTGCTGGCTTTGGCCTGTTATAAAACTAATGCACCCTCTAGCTGAAATCAGCACAGTTAGATTAGTTAACTGGCCTGTTCTCATGACAGATTTTGATAAGATAGAAACAAGATGCAGAAATTACTTGATTCCAGACCTGTATAAGAGAGACTGTGGCTTTTACTTAAAACAAAAGTGTTTCTAGGCCCTGTGCTCATCCGTTCCAGGTGAGATCCTGCTGTTTTCTGGGCGAATGATGTGGCGGACAGGCTGCAGGAAACTCCCTCTGTCGCTGATAAATTCCAGAACCAACACACTGATTGTGAAACAGCGTGTTGTGCTGCCAGGAAACGGGGTCATTCTGCAGTACAACAGCAGAACTGCAACCAAAAAATATTACCAAGGTACTGTACTGAGAACTTTGCTCTTGCTTTAGGTTAAGGCCCACAGAGTTCCATGAATGGTTGTTGCCTATGGAAATCTATGGAAACCTTGCTTCGTTCTTAGCAACTAACAAGCCCCTTCTTGAGTAGTGTTGGAATTGGTATTAATTGTGGACTACCCCTTTGTTTTAAAGGGAAACCCCCCAGAGGTGTTTGCTGATGCTTGGAGGCTCCCATATGAAAATCCCTTGAGAAACTGTTCTGCCTGTGTTTAATTTAAATGTTTTTTTTCTTGAGAGGTGCTGGATACTTCTCTAAACCACTTTCTCTTCTTCCTTTGCCCTGTCAGACTGTGACCAGCAGCTCTTTGGCCCTCAGGGTGAAATAGTGAATCCTGTGCAGTCGCCTGATCAGAGGCAGGAGGTTGTGTGTCGCACCTTCATCACAGTGGCTCCGCGGCAGCGCATCTCCATCCGTGCCCTCAACACTGACCTGGGCCCTGGGGGCAACCACACACACTTCAACTACATCCTGGTGAGGAGCCAGGAACCTCAGTGCAATGATTTGGAAGGGAACAAACCCATCTCCATTAGAGATTTCCACCCAGATGCACAGTTCAGTCACAAATCAGGGACTCTCGTCTCTGCTGAGTAAATGTAGATGGGAATGAGAATTTCTGATATCTACTGTGTGTCTTCTAACCTTTGGAGGGTAGCTTTTCCCTGAGTGACCAATCTGCAAGTCCTCCAGTGTTTTTTAGGTATTTATTTCATTTGTAGCCTGCTGAGATGAAATGTTTTGTTTTTTTCTTCTTACAGGTCCGAGATGTCAGCACCATGACGACTGTGGTGTTCCATGGGAAGCAGCAATTCCTGTGGCAGTCAACAGGAAGCCAAGCTGAAATTGAATTCCATGAAAATGTTAAGGATCACAGAACCCATTTCTGGGCTGAATATCACGCTATTGAGCCCAAATAAAAGGGGCCAGAGCCACTGCACTGAGAAAGGCCCAGTTAGTCACTGCTGCCTGCTCACTGCACACATTTAATCTTCTTGCAACTGCTTCCTCATCTGTTGACTAAGAACAATTTCTGCTGACTCCTTTGGGATCTCTGCGTTGATAAAGATCATGCAAAAGACATGTAACCCCCAAATATTTAGCAAATCTTCCTCATATGGATTTTCTGTGTGATTTGGTTGGCATGAATGCAGTGTGCATGTCTGCAGGGGGTGACTTGGGCACTGAAGTGTGCAAGTAATGTGGTGGGACCTTGTAGGAGAGTCATTTAATTTCTTGGTGTCCCAGTATAAACCTCTGTCCAAGTTATGTTTTAGCCCTTAAATTCACTCTCCTGCAGTGTAAATGCCCCTCAAAACTGAGGCACAATGAAATTCTGGAATGGAATGAAGAAGACAAAGATGTGTATGAGGATAAACTGCCAGCACGAGGAGATGTGTGGGGAGGGCAGTGCCACCCTAGGACAGGTCACTCAAAGCCTGGATGTTTTCAGGAGTTGGCTGAACTGAGGCACTGCTGGCGTGGGCAAGCCCTGGTGACAGCTGGCTTTGTGTGGGAGGACTAAATGACATCCTGAGGTGCCTTCCCAGCCACCCTTTCTGTGGTTGTACTATTGTTTGTCTGACAGTGATACCACTTCTTCTTTTCTGTGAGAAAATAAAATAATTCTGTCTCTTAATTCCAGGTTTGGTGCCAGGTGTGACTTACTCAGATAAGAACAGCTGCTCTGCTGTTAATCTGTATCTTCATTTGACAGGAACTGTGGTTGGGGCTGCATGGACAAGCTGTGGCAGGAAGAATGATTTTAGAGCAGTGGCAAATATTCACACAAGTTTCATTTAAATGTATTTTTTAGTGTGGGTTGGTTTGTTTTTTTTTTTTAATATCTTGAACATTGGACTGTGCTTTGGTCCAAATCTGTCATCCTCCTCAAAATCACAATATACTGCCTAAGAGGTCTTTTTTGCACCTGGAGCCTGGCTGGACACATCTGCACTTGCTCTTCACACTGGATGAAATAAATGGTTCTGCCTGGGCAGTTTTAACCCTGCTCCTGCTTCCTCTCAGTTGAATTCTCTGACATCCTTCTACAACCACAAACATTCTTCTTAATTAATAGTTGTTTTTTTGCTGGTTAAACCTGGAGTTTTTTGCTTGCCAGCCTCCAGATTTACGTTCCATTCCTGGAAGAGCCAGAAAGTAGAATCCTGAAGTGAGATCCTCGAGGAGCTGGAGACATCAGCTATCCCACTGCAGTGCGTGGGTGATGCAGGCCCTGGGCCTTCATTTCCTGTCTGACAGGAGATGGTAATGAAAAGACATCCTTTCCTTAATCCTTTTTCTGTAACCTTTCAGCAGATGGGATCTGTCTTCCCACTCTGCTCTGGATCCCAAGTCTCACTGCTATTTATTGTTCCAGATCGACCGTGCAGAGCTGGGCTCTGGTTGTGCTCCGCGTTCATCTGCACAAAACGCAGCTGTTGCCTTCACATTTTAGGAGAATTCAGGGTGTTTCCCCTGTCAAACCCATTTGTTTGGACACCCAACAGGCTGCCAGCTGGGCTATGCAAAACGCCGCTTCTGCTCCCATTTTCTAGGGGAGAAAACCCGATTGCGGTCAGATAAGGGGAGGAAATTTTGTAACAGCGTTCAATTCCCATCACTGCGAGGATTCCCGTTTCCCTTTCAGGGAACGCAACCCCTGGATAACAACACCCTGTTGTTCCGGGGAGCATCCCGAGCTGGGCTGCCAGCATCCCCTGGCGCGGGGTGATGCACAGGTAGAGCAGAGCTCTGCCCGCAGCCCTTTAATGCGAGTGACATCAAAGCCAAAGCCCTGCCTGCTGCCGGGGGGGACCCAGAATGCAGCTCGGGACGGACTGGAGCGGCTCCAGGGCCGCTGGCATCGCTCCGCAGCCGGAGCCCCTCCATTGTCAGCCCTGGGGGGGTTGCCGGGCCCCGCATGGGGACGCGGGGACATCAGGCCTGGCTGTAGGGGCAGTGCTGGCCGGAGGACGGAGGGCGTGACCCGGGGGGCTCAGGTGGGCAGCAGGGCTCCGAGCCCCCGGCAGCGGTGGGGGAGATGAGCTCGCAGGATGAGCAGTTCCCGGAGGCGGCAGCCCCCGGGCCAGCGGCTGCCCCCGCCGAGGAGGGCATGACCTGGTGGTACAGGTGGCTCTGCAGGATCGCCGGGGTCATCGGGGGCGTGTGTGAGTATCCCCTTCCCTCGCAGCCATCCCCTCCCGCATGCCGCCGCTCGTCTCGGGGTCCTGCCACCTCTCTGGGGGTGACGCTGTGCCGCCAAGGGGTTTTGGGGTTGTGGGCTTGATGCCGGGATGATTTTTTTGCCTTTTCTTTTATACCCGTCCTATATACCCTTTTATACAGTTTGATGTATTCTCAGTGCTTTTAGCCCACACACTGTGACTTCCCAAGGCTGATAACTCAGCTCAGCCCCACGGCACCGTTAAACCAGGAGAGCAAACATCCTGGGAGCCCCAGACACCAAGGGCCTCTCCAGAACACATTTTGGAACCTCAGACAGGCCCAGCCAGGGGGAAGGTTCCTCACAACGAGAGGTTCACTCCAGCCTCTCATTGGGGAATCTTTGATAGATGTGCTAATTAGCAAGGCCTATAATTGTGTGTATTTCGGTGTGTGGGGGGCAGTGTGTGCATTTTTGGGGCATTCCACCTGGACCAAATGCTGCACCCAAGGATCCTGAAATAAACACCGAGGTAAAAACCCCTTTTTCCCCATAAACCGTGTTTTGGTTTGAATTTTAATACCAGGGAGAGGCAACAGCTTGGTGCCAGCTCCGGGTGCTGGTTTGCTGTGTTTGGGGCGGCAGGGAGAGCAGAGCTCTGGCTGCCCATGGGGGATGTGCTCTGTGCTCACCCAGCCTGCTGAGCTTTGGCTCCCAGCAGCAGGCACCTCACGAGCCAAAATCCTTGGATACAGCACTCCCTGGCAGCGATGGGAGCAGCAGCTGAGCCCTCGCTGCTGCAGGAGGGCTGTGGGCAGGAGAATTAAGTGATTCTACTGCGAGCACCAGGCTCAGAAGGGTCAGGTGAGGGTTGGAAGAGCGGCCACAGGGCTTGGTTCATCCTATTTGACTTTTGGGCGTTTATATGTTCCTGCAACTTATTTTTTTTTTCCCCTCACCCTGACTGTCGGAGCGTGTTTCCTGTTACTCCCGTGGCTGATTGCAGAAGGCCTGCCCGTGGGTTTTACTGAAGGTGGAGAATGGTTTTGGTTTGTGCTGTGTGTTTTTAAGGGGTTGGGTAGGACACAGAGAACGGAGCTGCAGACGCAGAGTGAGTTGGCTGAGCTCAGAATTACCTGCTGCTGAAAAAAATTTTCCCAGGGAAAGAGTCTCAGCAACTTTGCCAGAAATCAGCCTGTCCTGGAGTGCTGTTTTGCTACATTCTGTGGAGAGATTAATAGCTCTTAAAAGCAGGAGGGACTGTTATGACCGCTTAGTCTGATCTCCTGCAGAGCACAGGATGGAGAATTTCTTCTGCTTCAGGTCCACGACTTCAAGTTAAACAAGAGAGTTTCTCAGCCAGCGCAGTCAGCCCTGATTTATTCCATCAGCTGGAGCTTTGTGTCTGATCCCCCTCTCCCCCTGCCCCTTCCCCTGCCTGCCTTTTGCCTTGGGACTGAGCTGCACAACCCCACGGTGTGTTTGGAGCTGACATTTGCACCCCCTGGTATCGCCGGGCAGGCTCCTGACAGCTCTTTTTGGCCAGGCTGAGAAAACATGTGCTGCTCTCACCGTTTCACGTCCTAGGTGCTGAAATTCCGGAGGTGTGACAGGATTTGGTGGGGCTGCTCTCCCGGGGCCGAGCTCCGCGGCCTCGCCGTGCCCTGCCGGAGGCCCCTGCGCTGCTGGCCCTGCTGGCGGCCAGGAGAACCAGCTGGGAAGTGTCTGTGGAGCAGGTCCCAGGTGGTGGTTCGGAGGAGCAGCGTCTTTCCCACGGGCTGTAACCGGAGCCTCGGCGCTTTTCCCGCGGCTTTGTCCCATGTGGAGCTCAGGGTGACGTGGATGGAGGGTGGGTGACCCTGGTGGCACTGCCAGCCTCGTGCTAGAGCAGCTCCTGAGTGGCTTCAAAGTGCGAGTTTCTTTTTTTCACCCTCCCCTCTGCCTTCGTGTTTCAAGGCGGCTGAATTATATACTTGGGTTATTTTCCCAACCTTTTGTTCGCGGCTCTGCGAACTCGTGGCTTGTTTTTACAGGAAAGATGAGAGTTTTATGTATTTGGGTGAGTCTGGGAGAAGCTTTTGGAAGAAGAGCCAGGTTCTTAAGAGGGCATGCCAAAGATCTGGGGAGTGACAGCTTGCTCTGGAGCCCTTGTCTCTTTATCAGGCAAAGAACGAGGCACAAACTCCCCTTACGAGCAGGGAAAAGGGGGATTGTGGAAAAAACAAGCAGTGCCCAGTGCTACCAACATTCCTCTTCAGCATCACCTTGTTGAAGGTGGATGGTTTGGAGAAGAGGTGATGAATAAACCAACATGAGTTTGCTGCTGTTCTCACAGCTTGCTGTGAAAGAGCAGAACTAATTTGTAAGGCTTGTGAGCAACTGGATTGCACTGCTGGATTATTTCTTACGGAAGGAAAAATTCCCTCAGAAAGGAAGAGAAACTTAGTTAGTGGAGGTGAGACCAGCAGACAACATCTGCCACATGCACACACCTGCAGCCACAACTTGCTGCAGCCAGAAAAATCCAAGGGCTGGAGCAAGAACCAGACAGACAAGGCTCAGGATCCGCTTCTGGCTCTTGCACACGCTGGCTTGGTGACCTTGGCCAAGTCCCTTCCCTCCCTTGTGTTCCTGTTTGTAATGGGACGAGGAGGGCCTGTGGCTTTTGTAAAACGCTCTAGGAGCAAAAATAGGCTTGTGTTGAGGACAGTGACCAGCTGCTGGAAATGAATAGAGCCTTTGTAGGGAAGGGTGTCCTTCCCCCCTCATTTTAGCTCCCAGTTATTTGTGCTTCCTCAGGGATTGGGGATGGGACAGCAGTTAAACAAATGGCAGAACTGTCTGTCTGCCATAGCTTACGTGCCACTGAGCATTATCTGCATTTTAACCCTGTTGTGAGGCCTGTGTTTGAAAATAAAATCTTTCAGAAAGAAATCTCTGGCTTGGCAGGGGTGGGATCCTGCCCCGGTGGGACAAGGATGTCGCAGGCTGCTGTGGGATGTGCAGCTCTGCAAAGGAGACCCAAGGTCACTGAGTTCTGTGTCCCTGTGGCTGTTGGCAGCAGCTCTGGGGGCAGTGCTCCTGTGAGCCCAAACCTTTGACTCCTTTCCTGCTGACGTGGGGCTTGCTCAGCTCTGCTTCCTGGGTCATTAGTCCTCTGGCAGGCAGGGTGGTTATTGAGCCAGGACTGCTGCAGGGTTGTTTTGGAGTGTTTGAGGACAAAACCAAACCAGAACCCTGGCAAAACAACCCCTGGTTGGTTTGATTAGGAAAAAAGAACTTGCTTGGAAAAGAACATTCTGCTTCCCGTGGTTTGTTGTGTGGTGGAGACCTGCTGGGAGCTGCCAGGACCTCTGTGCTCTGCTGTGCTGCTCAGCAGGGCAGGGTCCTGCCCCAGCCCTGGCTCTGTTTTGGGGATAGCTGAGAGGTTTTGCTGCTCTGCTAATTATAAAGTGCCAGGAAGTCACTCAGCATTATTGTCAGGAGTGTCCTTTCCTTGGGGGACAATAAATGCTTCCCCCGAGCTCCTCTTCCATCAGCATCCAAGGGTTTGGTGGTCACAGGGAACATCTGCCTGGGCCCCTGTCCTGTGTTGTTCCCTGCTCTCTGTGCTGCCCACAGCTCCCAGGAATCCTACTTGCCATTGCCTTTCCAGCTCCAAGGAACCCTGCTCCCCATTGCTCCTCCCCAGCTGCTTGCAGGTGTGACCACGAGCAGATTGTTCCTCCCCAGTGCCTCAGTTTCCCCTGCACGGTGGGGACATTGACACTGGTCCCTGTGGAGTGGTAAGTGCCCTTGGAGCACAGATATTAACACATCCTCTGGCATATCCCCTCTGCTAGCTGACCTTGCTCTTGCAGGATTCTCCAAAAGATTTTGGGTCCTGTGTGAATTAGTTCTAAGAAGTGTTAAAAAATAACGTTTTTTGGTGTTTCCTAAGACCAGGAAGTCATTTGCTTGCAGGATGACCTTTGATCCGTCCTGTCTTTGCCTGCAATTCTGCTTCCCAGCCTGGTAAACAAGGATAACCATTTTTAAAGGAACTTTGAGGATTCAACAGCAATGGCTTAAAAGAAACCTCGCAAGCACGTGCCAGGCTTTTGAAGGTCAGGGCTGCTCACAGCAGCTCTGCTCAGGGATTCCCCTGAAATCCCCAATCCAGGGCTGGTCTCATCCTCAGAGAGGGACTCTGCTGCTCTCCATCATCCCCAAGAGAGGCTTTAAAGGCTATAGAATTAGTTTTAGCTGGAGTTTTGCAGTGTGATGTTGTTTACTCAGCCCATGTTCCTGCCCTCCCACCTGAGCTCGAGTTCCCGGTGCCAGCTCCGGGGCCGTATCAGGTGCCAGGAACACTCTGCAAGTTTAATGAGGCAGCAAGGAAGTGGATGCAGCTCAGCTCAGTCACTGCTGCCTCGTTCCTCTCCCTGAGTTACAGAGCCAGGAGCACTGGGGTTATTTTGGGCTTTATTCACTTCCTTTTGTATTAGTGGAGACCCAAACTCAGCTCTTCTCTGCCCGTCTCCAGTGAAGCTGCACAGAGCCAGCAGCGAGTGCCAAAGGCTGGGCTCACCTCTGCTGTGTTTATTGTTTGCCTGTGTGCAAGTCCTGGTTGTGCTGAGCTTGCCCTGTGCTGCTCAGAGACAGAGCCTGCTGGCTCTGCTTGTCCACCCCGGGACAAAGCAGTAATTCCTTGGCACACGAGATCCAGGTGCACATCCTGGACTCCAAATGTTGTTCTGCACAGGGGGAATAATTGTTGGAATGGCACTCAGAGCAAAAGCATGTCAGAGGAGGGCTCTCCCTGCGTTCCAGGCTCCTTTTGGGCCACCAGTCCTTTCTGCCCACCCTCCCGTGCTGCTCTGCAGTGCCCACAGGCTCTGACCGAGGGCATACAGGGTTGGTCATCGTGGTCACCAAAAGCCTCTTTCTTTCCAGCCTGTGCCTTTGCTGGTCTCTGGAACTGTGTCACCATCAACCCCCTGAACATCGCAGCTGGCGTATGGATGATGTGAGCTGGGTTTCTGTTCGTTTTCCTGCTGGGAGGGAGGTATTGTTAACCAGACCCCACTGAGGGGGGGCAGTGGATGGGAGCAAAACATCCCTCGTGCTCTGGGAATTGCCAGATCTTGCTCTGTCAGGTGGGTTGAGGTGTTGATTTTATTCTGTTTATATTACTTTACGCATTTTTAGGTAAATACTGAGATACCCTTGTCCAAAATAAGTCTGAGGCAGCAGGGTTTGGAAATTCAGAAATTATCAAGAAGCAGGGGGAGCACAGTGGGGTCCAGCCTCGCCATTCCCTTCACCTGCACGGAGCACGGAGTGTCTGGTCTCTGTGGGGCTGGGGGGGCATTGCTGACCCCCTCACTCTGGGGTGACTGACCAGTAGGATTAACTCTGGTTTGCTCTCTCTGGAGGCTCAACGCCTTCGTCCTGTTCCTGTGTGAGGCTCCTTTCTGCTGCCAGTTCATCGAGTTCGCCAACGCCGTGTCCGCGAGGGCCGACAGGCTGCGGGCCTGGCAGAAAGCAGCTTTCTACTGCGGGTGAGGATGCTCCTGGGGGATGATCGTGGGCACATCCTGGGGAATGAACATCCCTGTGCCCTGTGGGGAGCGGGGCCGGGCTCTGAGGGCTGCCCCTGTCTTGCAGGATGGCCGTGTTCCCTGTGGTGCTCAGCCTGACGCTGACCACGCTCTTCGGCAACGCCATCGCCTTTGCCACCGGAGTGCTCTACGGCCTGTCGGCCCTTGGAAAGAAGTAAGGGAGGTCCAGCTGCTCGTGGAGGGCAGGGAAGGGGGAGATGGAGCCCTAGCCTTTGCCCCATCCTTCCTCTCTAAGGCTCTGCTTTCCTCTTGCACAAACCGTGCTCGGGTGTAAATGCGGCCAGAGAAAATCTCCCTCATCTCAGAGCCCTGGGAGGGAGGTCCTGGGGGTTGCTGAAGCTCTGAGCTTTTGGGAACCCAGACCACGTTGTCCTGAGGATCTCCCACTCTTCTTTCTGCAGCTGTTGGGTGGATGGGCTCAGCTCTGGGGCGGTGAGCGGCTTTGGGGGGTGAGAGAGGGCCAGCAAGTCTGGTTTCACTCCTGGAATCCCTTGGCATGGAAAGCCAGGCCCCAGCTGGGATATATCTCTGCCATGGCAGCTCCCAGGGTTCACATCCCCACGCCATCCCTTCTCTCCACAGGGGAGATGCCATTTCCTACGCCCGCATCCACCAGCAGCAGAAGCAGATGGATGAGGAGAAGCTCACGGGAACCCTGGAGGGACAGGCTCTCTGAAGGACACGAGCTCGGGGTAACCTCTCCTGGACACTGGGATGGTGAAGACGTGGAAATCCACTCTGCCCTTCCCTCTGTCCACTCCACTCCCTGCTACACTGCGATTTCCCTGGACGCTGCAGCAACTGGAAACCTCAGGGGCTGGGGCAGGCTGTGTCCTCTCCTCACACCAGCGGCCAGACCTCAGCACGTCCCTCCCTCTCTCAACCCTCAACCCAGCATCTCACAGTGACCCTATTTTTTAATCTTCCTTTTCTTTTTGCTGCAGAGGTGCTGGCTCTCTGAGTGCTGCTTTCCCAGCCTTTTTTTTTGGTTTTTTTTGGAGTGCCCCTTTGGGAACTTCCCTCCAGATTGGGGAGGAGGGACAGAGGACCTGCCAGTGCACGTGTTTGGGAACACTCTCTGGGATGGCCCTTCCCAGGCACAACACCTAACCCAGGGTTTGCAAAACCCCCTGGTGCTTAAGCTCAATTTTCTTCCACTGAGTCTGTTTTAATATGGGACCAGGCGCTGGAGGCATTGCTGCACGGGAAAGGACTTCCAGCAAAAACCCATTTAAAGATAAAATTCATCTCTACAGGGCAGCTGCCAGAGCTGCTGGGCAGATCCTGGCACCTACAAAGCACAGTCCCTGCTTCCTCTGGATACAGCTGCAGGCTGCTCCTGCAATTTACTTGAATTAATAAGAATTAATTGCTTTGTCTTAATAAGGGCACTTTTCTTAAGCTTCGCTCTTTTACTGGGGGAGAAGGGAAACGAGGTGTGCTGTAGCTCATCTGAAAAGGGTGTTGTTTCTTGAGCCAAGTGGGTTTTTTTGCTGGTCTGAGGGTGACTGATGTGCAAGAGCATTCCTGCCTCGTGAGCCTGGGACTCTGCTCTGTTACCTCCCTGTCTCCCTCTGTGAAGGGACCTGCCCTTTGCTTGCCTGGTACAGCCTGAGACTGTTGTTTTTTGCATCAATCCCGAGCTGGTTTTGTATGGGAAGGTGGCACATCCTTCCTGTGCGAACAGAGAGGAGGCTGCACCATGTCAGTGTGGACAGCTGGGATGTTTTGCTTTATTATTCCAGGCTCTCTCGGTGGTTTTCACCTTGTACTTTCTGTTTGCTTTGTACCACGCAGTACCAAACTGCTCCCTAAGTCCAGATCCCCCTCTTCTCGTCACAGTTTGTCCTGGGGATTTTAATTTATTCGATTTTTATATGGTTGCTTTTTGTTCTGATTAGGAAAAAGGGGAATAATTTATTTCTAGTTATTGAAGTATTTCGATGGGGCTCATTTTCTCTGGAGATAGGAGAAAGGAGTGCTCTGTTTCCTGTCTTTCACAGGGCTGCCTCATTTCACCAGGGGTCTCTGAATCCAGGGACAGCCCTGGCTGCTGCAAAATCCAATTTCAGCCTTCAGAGTGTTTCTCAGACTCTTCCAAAAAAAAGTGTGTTGTCCTTTGACCCCTTTGTCTTGTTCTGGCCCACCAGCTTGACAAACTGCTTCCCCCCTCTTCTGGGAGAGAGAAGGCAGGAAAACTGAGCTGTAACTGCTGGACTGGGGCAGCCACCAGCACTTTGTGTCCCCGTTTGAATCCTTGGGTGCTGAGGGGTTGTGCTGTGGTCTGAGAAGTGCTGCTGGAGGCCGAGTGCTGTCTGTCAGAGGGGTCTGTCCACCAGCCTGTGCTGAAGACTCTCCTTAGACCCTGCCCTTCCTCAAGCTGCTGGCTCCTGTGAGCTGCTGCTGCTGCCCTGGAGCTCAGGAGCTGTGAGGATTCACACCAGTCAGGATTTCCAGAGGCCCTTGCGGCTGGATGTGGCCCTTTTTGTGCTAAGCCTCTTTCCCCCTGGCCTTTGAACTGGGATTGCTCTGACACCCTTGGGATGCAGAGCAGGCACCACCAGCCTGTTTTTTTTTTCCATAAATGCAGCTTTTTTTTCTGTAAAAGCTGTGCTGGTTCGGAGCCCCCAGCTCTGGGCTGATCCCTGGTGCTGAAAGCAATGCATGGGCCACTGGCCCACAGCCTCCTGCTGCCTGCAGGGATGGATGCTGCAGGAGGAATGTGAGATACTCCAGTGGGAATAACCTCTGGGTGGTGCAAGGGCAGAGTCCTGCCTCGGGAACGGGCTTTGATGTCAGGGGGGGTGTGGGGAGTTCTGTAGTGTTTAGTAGAGGAATGTTGCAGGCTGATGCATGTAAATGTCTCTGGTAGTGACAGCTTGGCTCCGTGAGTAGTTCTGCAGTAGCTTTTAGTGACGGGAGGTGAAAGGCGAAGCAGAGGTGAGGGGGTGAGAATTTTGCAGGGGGTTCTGAGGAAGCACAGCAGCGGTGGGACCCTCGCTGGCTTCATGTGGCTGTCCTGCTGCCATGCTCCCTGGGGCTGGGGCAGCTGGGTGCTGCTCCAGGTCACCTGCAGGGCTCCTTGGCATGGGCAGGGTCTGCTCCGCTCCCTTGGCACTGAGGCAAAGCCCTGCAGGTGCCAGCGGTGCTGTCACTGAGTGTTTTGTGGCAGCAAGGCCTGGACCCTGGGGCTGGGAATGCAGGGAACAATCTGCATCAATCTGCCACCATGAGCGGGTGGTGAAGCTCAGCCCTGAGCTGGAAATGGCCCTCAGGGACTCCTCTGAAAGAGCTGAGCTGCAGCCTTTGGCCACAGTGCTCGAAGTGTCTGTGCCTGCCACACCTGGAGGTGTCTCAGATCTGTGCTCCAAGCGTGGTCGCTCCAACAGGGCCCTGTCTGGAGTGGGAACCCTTGGGAATTTTGGCTGTCTGGTGCAGCTGGAAGCGAGCCGGGTGCTGCCATCATTGCAGACAGGCTTGGTGACAGCACCTGTGGCTTTTAAGAGCTGCAGTGACAGTCAGTGGATGGTCTCACCTCCATGTGGGCCTGCTTGGTGGAGATAGGAAGGAGCTTTAGAGTAGTAGCATCCCAGTAGTTAAACACCAGCGCATGGTAGTTGTTAGTTGTGTTTAGTGGCACCCTTGGGGTGCCTGGAGCTGTGCGAGGACAAATGAAGTTCAAACCCTGCTCTGGAGGTTTCACAGGCCCAACCCAACCCCAGCTGAGGGCATCCAGGCCGGGTGGCAGATCCAGAGGGGCTCTGTGGCAGAGGTTCTGCTCGCCAGCCCTTGGGAAGGAGGCGGCGTGAGAGCTCAGGGGTGGGCGATGTGCTGAGGGCAGCGAGATGGAAGGAGAGCAGTCACAGCAGTCACCAGGGCAGTGTTTACATGCTGTGCCACCCCTCCATGCCCGTGCCACCCCTCCACGCCTGTGCCACCTGCACATGGCAGCTCCACGAGCCCTGGGGCTGCCCCGCTGGGCATGGAGAGTGGACCAGGGCTGGCTCTGCGCAGGAGCTGCTTTTGTAATGCCCCTTGATTCTCTGTGTGTGCAGTGAATAAAGAGACCATTCTACCTCTGGAAAGAGCCACTGTGGTTTCTCAGACTCCAAACATTGTAGCAAAAGCCCTTGGAGTTTCTATGGGGAAGAAAGGCGGTCGCTTGGAAAATGCTTCTCCACCGAGGTCCTCGCAGGAGCTGAAGAGTCCAACCTCATTTCCTAGTGGGGCATTTCCTCCTTAGGTCGAGCCCTGGGAAGCTCAATTCATCTCTGTCATTTTTTTCCTCAGGAAAAAAACATCCACTGTCTTCAGGGAAGGGTTTCAGTGAAGTGAAGATATCAAGACCTGGTCCATAGCCACGTGAGAAAGAGAATGCTCGAGCACAGGGCTGCCAGAAACCCTGATCTTCAGAAAGTCAGTGGAAACCAGAGGCTCTTGAGACCTCTTGTAGTCAGGCCATGCTTAGAAAAAGTTGTGTTCCAGCCAGGGCTGAACATCTTTCTGGAAAAGGGTCTCAGCAGCAAAGGGTAGGTTTAATACTGAATGCTTTCTGTGTTTTTTATTTTGGCCCTTCACTCTCCCTCTGTCCTAGGCTGTTTTAAATTAATGCTGTGATACAGCACATCTCCTCTTAGGTGATTTCTCATCTCCTGCTGTGGGAGAGCACAATGGCAGCTGGCACATCTGGATGGGTCAAACATGCTGTTTTACCCCCTGATTCCTTGTGACAGCAGGCTGGACATCCCAGGAGTGGGAGGACTCCAGCATTTCCACCAGCCCTCGGGGTGCCAAGTGCATTTCAGGAGCTTGGGCAAGTGCTTGGGCACACCATCTCCCAGCTCAGCCCTTGTGCTTCTGCCCTTGGGAGGAGCCAGGTTGGACTCTGCAAGGCCATTTGTTCCTCACAGCCATAACTGCCTCCTGCAGCCGTGTTTTACCTCGGGTTAGCTCTAAAAAGATATTTTCTAAATCTTTCAGGACACACAGGAACGGGGTAAGACTGATTTGCTACTAACTATGCAGTTGAAATCTCAAAGTGATGGAGGTGGAGGCACATCCACCTCCCTCTTTGTGGCTGGGTCAGACCCCACGGTGGGAAGGACCCACCCCAGCACAAAGCATTGTCAGTACTCACTGTGTCTTTCCTACAGGGAATCACTTGCACTACAGCTGAATGTTTGTTCCCATTCTTTTGTCCTGGGTTTTCTTTGTGAGCTGTATTTGGTCTTGTTCATTAGGCTTCTAGTGTAATGTGTGTTTTTAGAGCAATAAAACGTGGCAGCTTTTTATACAAAAGATCTGGCTTTGCCTCTTTCACGGTCCTTGAGTGCCTGAGACTCCTCTGGGGAGCTGCAGGCTGCTGTGGTCCCCTTGTCACAGTCCTGCTCTGCCTCTCCCATCCCTCCCTTCTCTGCAAATCCAGGCAATGTCTTGCAGTTGGAGGCAAAACTGTTTCATTCTCGCAGCTACACGATGAGCTTTTGCCAGGAGGGCTCCAGCTGTAAACTCAGCTCCAGCCAAGCCCTCAGGCTCTCAGGCTGCTGAGCATTTATTCACCATGGTCTCCTGTCCACAGCCACACCTTTATTCTTCCTTTATTCTGGACACCTCTGTCTCCAGCCAGGCCCTGGTTACCTGCTCCCATCCTGTGGACTGACAGGTTGTGCAGAGAGCAGCAGGTAGTGTTGGGTGACAGGAAGAGAAGGTAAAGTTCCAGCTGGCAACTTCTACAGCCAGAGCAGGACGGTCATTGCTGCCCCTTCCTCTCCCACAGGGAGCTCCAGCCTCCACTTCCAGCAGCACAAGTTTGCTTTGCCCTCGGGCCTGGGCAAGGGCAGCTCCTACCTCAGGAATGACCTCCGGCCAGTCCTGAAAAAGGCCTCGATCTGCTCCAGGGACCTGCCTTTGGTTTCAGGGACGCAGCAGCCTGTGAATAAGATGTTCCCAGCACTGATGACAGCAAAGAACAGGAAGGGCACCTCGAGGCCGAAGGCGTTCTGGAAAGTGGGGCAGAAAACAGCTGTGAGCTGGTGCAGAGAGGGGCTGAGAGGGGCTGCTGGACACCCCTGGGCAGTACCCACCACGGCTGGGAGGAAGAACTGGGTCAGGGTGAAGGCTGTCAGCCAGCTTACGACGACGCAGAGGCCTGAGGCCACCCCACGGGCTTTGAGAGGGAGGATCTCCGACATCAGCAGCCAAGTGATGGGGCCCCAGCCCATGGCGTAGCCTGCAGGGGAGGAGGGCAAGGGGGTCAGGCTTTGAAGGCCGCTGAGGAGTGCAGAAGAGTCCTGAGCAACCCTACCCTGCAACCCCAGCAATCATCCCCCCACATTGGTGTCATTCCTCAAAGTGACTTCACATGTCACCTTTCCTGCTCTCCTGGGGACATCTGCCTTCCTTCCAACGCCAATCTCCTCACTCCGTGTCACCCTGCCTTGGATGAGCAGCCCTCCCCTGGCTGGTGGCCAGTCCTGTGCTCTCTGCACCTACCCATGATGAAGAACATGGTTGCCAGGAGGGGGATGAGGGTGATGTAGTTTGTCGCCTCAGCAGGGAGGTTGGCAGAGCTCACCAGGGTCGTGTTGGCCATGGTGCCGTTGTGAGAAGCTGGCACGAAGTGGGTGTAGAGCCCCATGGTCAGGTTGGAGACCAACATGACACCAGCTGTGGGAGAGGCACAGTTGGAATGATGGGTGAGTGATCCCCTCCATGCCGAGGAGGAGCTGAACCACCACCAAGGGAAAGACACCTCCCTGCCTCCCTCCCTGAGCCCTGTAGGGTGAAGCCTCCACTCCTGCACAGCTCCTGAAAATCCTTCAATAAGAGCTTCCCTTGGGAAGACAGTGGGAGAGAGCCATACCTGATACAAAAAGGAGAATCTTCCTGCCAGCTTTATCCATCGACACAGCAGCGATGGCCACTGAGGACAGACGCACCAGGCCAACCAGAGCTGCGTCATACTCTGGTTTCTGCGAAAAACCAGTGGGGAAGCTGAGCTGGGGGAAGGGGCAGGTTCCTACAGCTTCTGCCTTTGGCTGATGGCTTGGCCAGAGCTGTTCTCAGAGTGGGAGACTGGAGAAGATGAGCCTGAAGCTCAGAGGAGGAGAGCAAGGAGACAGTGGGGCCTGTCCTGCTCCCCATCCTCACACAGTTTGCCCCCTTTGCAGGGCAGCTGCTTTAAAAAAGGAGTTTTATGTCTGTAGGGAACTGGGAGCATTGGGCAACCCTCACTGAAGCCCAGGCAGCCCGAGCAGGAGCTGAACCCCAGGGCTCACCAGGATGACAGATGTTTTCTTGAATATTGGCTGCAGGTACACGAGGATGCAGGTGACCCCCGAGAGCTGCTGCAGGAACCTCATTCCCCCCGCAATCAGGATGGGCTTGTAAAGGAAGGGGTCCTTGAGCTCAGCACAGGAAACCCGACGGCTCTGGGGGGGACAGAGACAGAAACATGGAGTGACAGCACCTCTAGGAACCACCTGGCATCCAGAGCGTGGCTCAGGAGTTGCCCAGGGGATGGATTTTGCAGTTTTCATGTTATATCTCCCCGTGCTGAGCTTCCTCACCTGCTTCCTCACGCTGTCCTGGATCTGCTCATACTCCCGGGCATAATCTGTGTCCTCACCCCGCAGCCAGCACAGGGAGCCCAGGGCCTCGTCCTCCTTCCCCTGGGAGAGCAGGAACCGGGGCGAGTTGGGCATGAAGCAGAGCAGGAGGACCATGGCGAGCACTGGCACCTCCCCAGCCACGGCCAGCCAGCGCCAGTCCAGGAGCAGCCCTGCCAGAGCAGCACAGTTAGGGGGAAACACTCAGGAATGGATGTCCTGGCCTTGCCTCCACCCAGGCACCCCAGTGAGTTAATGTAATAAAGCCAGCAGGAAAAATAGTAATAATAAAAAAATCTATTTTGCATGTATTTTCTCCTACCAAAGCAGTGTTTCAAGCAATATGGGGAAATTACAGCAAGTCTGGGAGTATCCAGCAAGATCCTGCAGCAAGCAGGCCATGTGCTGGCAGGTGATGCACAGGAATATCACCGTGTGCTGCCCTCCAGCCCTGGCAGAACCTCATCAGGACCTGGATTTGCAGGCACAGCGATGGCCACAGGTCCATGTGGGCTATGGATTCACCCCTCAGAGCCCACACACCAGGGCAAAGGGCATGAATGACCCTGTCCAGCCCCCTCAGCACAGCTGTGATGGTGGGGACGAGAGGAACGAGCCCTCACCTTGCTGAGAAGGTTGTTTGCTTTAAACTCCCCCTCCCCACAGTGTGGCCCTGCACGCTCAGACCCCACAGAGGTACTTGCCCAGCGCGTACAGCACGAGGGAGCCCAGCACTGCCATGATCTGGGGACAGGCACCCAGCATCCCCCTGACCCCCGGGTGGGAGATCTCCGAGATGTACACCTGGACAGGGACAACAGAGGCTTCACAGACCAGCAACATCCCCTTGTCACCCGGCACCCTGCCTTCTGTCACCCTGCAGTCACCCCTGAGACCGAGGGAAAACCCAAACTGCTGGGGAATTGCGTCTCTGGGTGGGCACCTGGTGGGTCCAGCTGCACCTGGCCAGAGGATAGGACAGCCTGGACGGCACCACCACTTCCCTCCCTCCCCCGTTCCTGCCACTTCACTGGGGGAGAAGTGCTCCAGAGACTCCGTTACTGGAAAGAGGTGCCCTGGTGTTACTCAACTCCTGCCTTCCCCTCTGTGTGAAACACGAGAGTGGTGTTTGGGAGGAAACAACTGCTGGGAGGAGCAGGGGCTGAGGACCTGCCTTGTCTTTCCTGCAGCCGAGGAAGTCCGGCACCAACGGGCTCAGCTCCGGCTGGCCCCGTTAGCCAGGGCTGCTAAAGGGTTCATCCTCCCCATCCCTGGCTGCTGACCTGCTGCATCCTCCCCATCCCCGCTCGCCCAGACGCAGCCCTGGGGCTCTGCTGATGCCTCCAAAAAGCAGCGGGGTGCCCCAGCTCATCCCCTAGCTCATCCACGGCACCACAGCACCTCCTGCCCCGCAGCCTCCCGGCTCATCCGCAGCACCTCCTGCCCTGCATTCCCCTGGCGCATTACCGGGATGGAGGCGGAGGTCACTCCGCCGGCGTAGCCCGTCAGCACCCGGCCCAGCAGCAGCATCCAGAGGCCCTGGGCTCCGGCCAGCAGCGCGTACCCCAGCGCCGAGGGCAGAGCCGAGAACATGATGCTCAGCTTGCGGCCCAGGCAGTCGTTGAGCAGCATCGTGCTGAGCCCGCCCGCCGCCGCTCCCAGCGTAAACACCGACTGCGGGGCATGGAGAGGGGCTGGGTGAGCCTGGCATCCCCTCGGAGCATCCCTTGGCTCTGTCCCACCCTGCTCCCCAGCTCCTTACCCCGAACCAGGGCGCTGTGCGAGCCTGGCACCCCCTGGCTCTGCCCCCACCCTGGCAGGGATAACCCCGCTCCTTACCCCGAACCAGGGCGCTGTATGCTGGTCCAGCCTCAGCGCAGGGTTGGGGTGAGCCTCCAGGGCAGGGATGACGGGGGAGGGATAAACCAGCGCGAAGCCGAAGCTGAAGTTGCCCAGGACAGCTGCGAACACAGCCAGGTAGAGCCGCTTGTTGTGGAGGCTCCTGAGGGAGAGACATGGATGTGTTGGGTGCCAGGAGAAACTTAAACCCTGCTTCCCGCAGCCTTTGCCGAGACTCTGGAGGGATTTTCCTGGGGAATAGCCCTGCACAGCCCCAGGCTGTTGGGTTTCTCTGAACTCCTGCTCCACTGGTGCTTCCTTCTATGCCAGGCAGTTTCCAGGGGGTTCAACAAAGCAAGAAGAGCAGAAGCTGGAGCTGGTTGGCACCGCGGACCCAGCGGCAGCTGGTTCATCCCAGCGGAGCAAGGAAAAGGTTCTTTCAAAGCCCCCATGGGAGTCACACAAACCCAGCGCTCTCCCAGCCGGGCTCATCCAGCGCCCGACATCGCTGGGCAGGATGAGGTCCTGTCTCAAGGCAGCTCAGGAACGGCAGGAATATGGAACAGCTCTTCCCCCAGCTCCCCCCAGCCCACCGCCCTCGGGATGGGGGGACACAGCCTAACCTCTGCCCGTGCTGCGGCCCCAGCCGGCTCCTTACCTCAGGTACTCCCTGTCGAGCCTCCTGGCAGTGCTCTCGGGGAAGGTGCGGTACGAGGAGCTCGTTTTCCTGGCGAGGGGCTCGCGGTCTCCGCGCTCCATGGCCGTGCCGGTGCCGGTGCCGCTGCCGCTGCGCTCGGGGCGGATGCTGGGGCTGCCCGGGGGAAGGAGAGGAAGAGGCGGCTGAAAGCGAAAGGGGAGAGGCTGCCTGGCCTTGCCTAATCGGAGAAATCTGTGCCTCGTGGGCTCGCACCCGGCCGTGCCCCTCGGCAGGAAACTGGAGGGGGAGCCGGAAAACCAGCAGGAGAAGGACTAAGGGGTGGCAGTGACGGTGACAGGGGTGTCCTGCAGCCTTCACCCCGCCCAGATGGACACCACACCTTCCTGCTCGGTGGCACTTGCAGGGATGGTCCTCACAGAGCTCTGCTCACCAGCAGAAATGTCCCTTTGCTAAGGCTATTGGTCTCTCCCATTGAGGAACTGGTACCAGTCAGACTGGCCCAGTGCTGCCTCTATTTACAAGGGAAAATTCCACCTGTGGGAGCCTCCAGAGCCACCCTGGGGAAGGGTTTTGAGCGTAGAACAGAGGTGGGGAAGAGGGAGGAGAGGAAAGCGGAGGGAGGTGAACACGGAGTGGGCACAAGGAGCAGGGGATGGGGATGAAGGGCAGTGATGAGGATGGAAAAGGAGAGAGCAGCATCTCTGCCACCTTGGG